>UYYF01000489.1:0-13925 GCA_900618365.1 Thelazia callipaeda
GAAAATTCGAAAGCACTCATTCCATCACAGCTATGGATTTCACGAAGACGAAGCGAAAGCGATTAGTACAACAAATCTGAACGCGGGATAAGTACAGCCAAAGTGGCGGAATACGTTTCAGCGTAAGAATCATATATATATATGAATGTGTGTAAGAATAGCAAAAACAAACTACAGAAATGGATGTAAGTTATTGTAACAGACAAGACTGTGCACTTGCTAAAGACAAAACAAAAAAGAAGAGAGCATGACCAAAGGCCAAAACCAACACAGCTAAAAAACTGCTGGATAAAAAAAACGATCAACCTGACCGGTTTGATGCTACGGCCTAAATGAACGTTGAAATGTGTTGTGGGACAAAAAATGAAAAGTGCGAGTGCAATTAGAGGTGGGGAATTCTTTTACAGGAATAGAAGATAAAGGCGGGATTTATAAATAGCTCCACCTATTGATAAATTTTATGCGATATGCTATAGTTACATTACATTCAGTGCTCCATAAACTTCACAGCGTTAAAATTTGCATAAAATTGTTCTACATCATCACTTCACTTCAAAAAAAAAAAATTAATATAAAAAGAATATCACTTCACTTCAAAAAAAAATTAATATAAAAAGAATACAAAAACAAGTAATTGCTCTTGCAAATGCATCCATCTGTCTAATTTCTTGCTTATTTGTCTATATTCATAAACTAAAGCATTACATTTTATAATCATTACAAACTGAAAAGGAGTGTAAATACCAATTAATTTTAAGTACATGTCACGAGCATTAAAAAATTTAAAAAGACTTTAACAGCTAGACTTTTACAATGTTCGTCGTACTTTAAATAGTCTTTAATAAGTGCTCATTTCTTTTTCACTGCATGAGGATGCAAAATGCATCTGTAATACCTCTTTCAATGATAAATTATTGCTTTAATTTTTTTGTACACTAAATAACCTACGGAAACGCACAATTCTTCAGCGCACAATGTTTTTCTTCGTTTCATAAAGATACTTTGAAGTTTATTCTTATTCATTCTGCAGAGCTCAAAGGCTAAAATACTGTTTTGGTTTTGCATAGAACTGTGCATAATAAAAAGGAAAAAGAAATAAATACAAGAGTTATAAATTAGGAACAAAAAGCAGAAAACAATGCAACTTATAACAGAAATGTACAACTTACTTTTCTCTGTTTTCAGTTGCTTTCACCTTACACATGCAAACTATTTTGACGAATAAGAACAGTTGCTTTACTGAGTAAGATGTAGAACTCAAACTAATCTTCTAGCTGAACTCGTACGTATTTCGGCCAACTTACCTTTTGTCTTACACAGGTATTATTTTTGTCATTATCTTTCTGTCAGTTGCACATTACAACATTTTTGACTGAATTTTTTGAAAATAAGAAATATACAAGTTCTTCTCAACAACAGCTGATTTCACGTTCAAGAAATTACTAACAGCTCACTCACTTAACACCTTAATATAGTGCTTTATTACCTTCAAGCCCGACAAAATTTCATGCAAAGCGACCATGAAACACATGCTAAGGTTTCTTCATTTTTTTGTAATTGGCTTTTCATCTTTAATGACAAAGGAAACTTAATGGAAAACAAAATTAATTTTTTCAGTGCATAGAATCTCATATTTTTTCATAAAATTCATGTAGAAATATTTTTTCCAACAAATATCAAACACAATTTCAAACAAATATTTTAATTCAAAATCAAACTTTAATCAGTTTTATGCGTTGTAAACTTTTAATTAAAGTATAAAAAAGGACATAGCTCGAGAAATTGACTCAAAAGAAAAATGTAATTTACTACTTTTCTTAGCTAAAATTCTTACAAAAAGTTATCATATTTTTTGATGTGCTCACACTAGATACTGGATACAAGTCATTTAGAAAAAATAAAAATTGACTTTCCATATGACAAGAAGAGGGTTTGAAAATATACGCATGACAATTGCATAAATGCTTTTTACTACATTTATTTCAAGGAACAAAATTTTATTAACGTAGAGCATTTTTACGCTGAGTCCATTTTAGCACAAATTAACAGAATTGATGATATTAATTTTACTAATCAAAAAACTACACATATATATTTTTTGGAGTAGTGATTTGGCTGAAATTTCCAAATTTTGTCGTCATACTCTGAAACATGGGTAGAAAGCCATATCAAAAAATAGGAGAAGTTGTTAATAGATTAGATAAAATTGTATATATATATATATATATAAGTTAAAATTATTTAATAATATACACTCAACTATAGTTAAATTCATCGAAAAAGTGTTCCGAAAATTAAACTTATTTTTTGCTAAATTTCTGCTGTAACAAAAGAGAATGAAATTGCTTAGTAGGAACAGCAAATGTTTGCTTGTGCAGAATGGTAGCAAAGTGTCATTTGAATATTTATTTCTTCATTTTCAAAGACTTCAAGTTAAATTGCAATTAGTTTGCTTAAACATGAATCACACTTGGTTCTATATTCTTACCAATATTATTTATTGTTTTTCATATATTTGGATAAGGATTGCTACTTCTACTTTTAGGTATGAAAGCATGCTTTTTGAATTCCATTTTTATATTTTCTTCATTTGTCTTTCCAAATCACATAAATAATTTCTTGCAAATTTTGCTTCAATCAACACTAAATGAACACTTGGACATTTTTCACGATGTAATATTTTGGGTTTTAAAAAATTATTTGCTTACTGACACTATTTTTTTGGAAGCGAAATATTGAAAACCTTTTCCTGCTTTGCGATCGTTTTGAGATTTTCACAACTAGATGATGCCTAACACTGCAGAACATTCAAAGTGTGCTGTTTTGAACAATATTCTAATTTTTATGCAAACTTCTTTTTTGAAAAAGAGTGATGTGATTCAGTTATTCGTAAAACTGATTAGGGCTATGTGCATATTTATTTTTTGGCATGCGTTAGTTAAATTGAAGTAACCCCAGTTAAAACGTTACTTGAAAAAAGTACGGCAATTCTAGCATTTTCTTTTTTTCTTGCATTCTTTGCTTCAGTGTCTCACTTTATGTTTTTCAAATACGAATTTTTCGATTTATCTTGTATTTATTCGGAGCAGTCGCATGAAATTATTCTATTGAATACTGCTAAGAAAAATGATAATTGAAAGGAATCGTAATCATAAACATATTAAGAAATTGTGTTTTCTGTGATATCAAATAGCGATAAGAAAGTGTTTGAGTAGAAATGTTATTTGCCCAAAAAATTTATTTCGGTTCATAGATTTGTGAGCAATAAATCTAGAACAGTTCTATAAATTTCAAGTTTGATGAAACAGTTTCAGTTACTTCAATTCAGATCAATAATGACGGGAGATTTTAACTTTGATCACCAAACATATAAATGCAATCGCATTTTGTTTCACAGAAGAATATAGTAACAAACTTTTAGGTGTCGAAGGAACTGCAACAGAAATTTATGTTTGAAAAAAGGTTGAGCTTTTGGGTTGTTGTTTCTAAAACTCTAAATATTTCAATTGTTGCAGAAGAAGTTGAAAAAAAGCAGCATAAAAAGAAAAAACAAAAGAATTTTCGAGAATTTATCCTGCATCCATTCCATAAATTCTATTTGTCCCTATGTGGCATTTTATCATTTATCGTACAGAATAGAGAGCATTTAACAAAGTTGGGCATCTTTACATTTAAATTGAGTGTTTATTTATTTATTTGCAGATATTGTTTTGTTAATATGCTTTTCAGCTAATCCATACTAAAACTGTAGCTCAATTTTCAAATACATAAGCAACTTTTTAATTAAGGAACTGTACTGAACTTAAAAAAAGATTCTGGAAAAGATGAAACAGAATATTTTTTTCTCTTCTCATGTCACCTTACCAAACTTATTTAGTAGATCATAACTGATGCGGATAATTAATAATAAAAGTGAAATAATAACAATAATAATAGTAATAATAGTAATAATAATAATAATAATAATAATAATAATAGTAATAATAATAATAATATCAACGACAACAATGCATCCTTATCAGTAGCCAATAAAAATGCGAAATTATGAAAAGCTGATGCGAAATTAATATACACAAGTTAAACATGTTACTGCAAGTTTGAATTGCAGTACTGATTAATATACGATTGATAGTAGCATAAACTTACTGGTAATTTTTTTATGATTTCGATCAAGTTTACTAATTTACAATAAATTTTTGCTTTGTAGTAATTTTTGGTAAAGTTTTTATGAAAATCTTTTCATGTGCTGTCTGAATGAGGCATAAATTGAAAGAGGCACAAATAAAAGTAGATTTTAGAAAGTAATGGAAAAGCATTCAAGCAAATTATGCCTAACTGCTTATCACGCTTGTGATGTAAATAAAGTTTTTATTGAAAAAAATTCATTTCTACATATGTGTAGGCAAGTATATTTTATTTTTAATATTTCACTAGTCTTACCGCCTTAAAGTTATTTTTCAAAAATTAAAGAGTTTGACGCGTAAAACAAACAATAGCAAGTAAATTTTAAGAACACTTTAACGATGGACAAAGTCATTTAGTTTATATATTTGCAAAATATTTGTGTTAAGCTTAAAATTTTTTTTGGGATTCTCTTATTCATGTGGACGCAATAACTGACGGATGGATAAGGTAGGGATTGCCATCAAAGCCGTTTTCTTCTTTATTTTCTTCCTTTAATAAGCCAATAATTTTATGGATTTTGTTGCTTCAAGACTTATTTTTCAGAAGTTAAAACTGTGGAGCTTACTTATATTATGCGTTGGGTATGAAAAAAAGGAAAAAAGTGAAAAAAACTTTTGTTCCGGATTGTAATCCAAAGCGGAGGGAAATAATGCTAGTGAAGAAGAAAAGGAGGGCATTTTCAGTGTTAACTCAAGAGAAGAAGATGAACATATCGATAATTTTGAGCAAGAGCAAAGTAAAAGTATTTATTTTATGTTTGCAGTCAAAATTATTCATTTCAGTATTAAAATGACGCGTATTTGTATGTAATAATACCTTTTTGTTTTTATATTATGCAATCAAATACCTTTCCTTACTATTCAATTTAATTGCTATCATAAGTATCGTATGAAAAAACTGCAGTATTTAATATTAATTATTTTATTAATTATTCATTCTTTTGTGTCAATTTAATTTATTTTCTGAAATAATTGCAAAAATAATTGATAAATTTTACAGAGAAGCGAACGAATATTTGATTAAAAAACATGAGAGATCAATGAGCAAACCAAGCAAACTGTCAATGCAATTCACAAAGCTTGCTTCCTTAATTTTTTGACAAATGATGTTGTACACAATTCATTTTAATAACTTCTGGAATAAAAGCAATTTTATCATTAGTTTTCTTGTCTGTGTAATTCAATCACAATTTGCTCTTGCCTTAATTAATATTATTGGCATTTTTAATCACTTTTTATGATGTATCAGTATTCCCATATCTACTTTCTTAGTTACTATTCAGAAATTTAAATGTAAATTGTGATTAAGGAATGAGACATGAAAATGTATCACTTTGATAACATAACACGTGTATACTTGTCATGGACTTGAATACATCTTAATATCTTCAAAATCAATTTAGAAGCTTCCTCGTTGAATGAAACAAAATAGTTTTTACCTCACCAACACAAAAGAACTTCATCAGAATACTCGACCTAACAATTCTGAAAAAATGAACCATACATAAACATACTGATACTTTATGTTTGTAATCTAAATATTCGGACAAATGTGCTGAACCACAAACAAATAACGATCAAGATGTAAAAGCCACCTGCGATAATCATGTTAATCATGTTATTTTTCTTACGTATTATTTTTCTTTCTTTTTTTCAAATTAATCGATGCCATTCAAATTTTATGCATGTAAGAAACATCTAGAAATTTTTGGAAATTTCCATAATAGCATTAGCTAACTATTTAAGAACACAGAAAAGTATTGTGAACTAAATTTTGATACCAAGAAAGAAATTTCAGTATTGCATTTTTTTTTTGTTGAGTAATTAAATAAGCAGAAACTTTCTTATATCAATATCAGTAATTATGAAAAGTCATAAAAACTAACAGTTCTAGCAAGGAATTATTTTATTTGAAAGAACTGTTACTATCCAAATAATTCCAAATGGTAACAGAAGGCGAAAAGTAAACGAATATTGTATAAAATTAATTTTTTAGTCACTAATAATTTTTCAACAATTTAATTTTTTTAACAAGAATTAATTTTTAGTGTCTAATCATTTAAATACAGGGAAAAGATGAATAAATCATCCAATTTCATGCAACAAAAAATTCACTCCTTCCATGTCTTTTTTAAATGCTATCGTGATTTTATTTAGCATGGAGTATTTTTTACCGAAACTTCTGATGCGACTGGGAAAAGTTAAGCTGATTTGAGCTATTCTTAAAATAAAAAACATTTTTTTTTGCTATGATTTAAATGCTTGGTAAGAAAGAACTCTTACATAATTTATGTAAATTCTACAAAAATTTTACTTAAACCAACAATTTTTAATTAAACACAATTTTATGCAAGTAAATAAAGTAATAAACAAACAAGTTGTTAAAGAAGCACTCCAAGAAACCTACAAATTTTGTAAATCAAAAGACAAACTTATAAAAAATCTACTATTTATCTAATTTGATTTTTTGCTTTTTTGTCAGTCTTCTAATTTTGAATTCTTGTGATTTTCTACGTTTCAGGCTTAAATTTATCTAGGCTTGAAAAATTGAAACTTGACAAAAAATATTTCAATTAAATTCATTTTATATTCAACTGAACCAGAAATTTAGGTTTGACACATGGTTTTTATTTCAAAAAAATAATTCACGCTCTATACTCACTGGGATATAATTTTCTAAATCTATTTCTGTCATTTGCAGAATGTGAAGAGTGAAAAATATTCATCAAGTGACTTTTGAATATAATCATATTGTTGAAAACAATCTCGATAACACGATTGATTACAAGAAATATTCGCTATCAAAGTTGCAACACTTTGGCGTTATCATTTAAGAAAAATGAATTTTCAATACTTTATTAGTTGTTTCTGTGAGCTTCATTAGCAAATACACAAAAGACACTAAAAAATCGCCAATTTATGAGTGCATTGATCACAAAAGAAATGCATTTTTAATCATGTTCTATGCAAACTTTTGTAACTCTAAAATCTTTAATAATATAGCTATCATATAATTTCTTTAAGTTTTCAAATTTGATTTTTTTTTCCATTACACTATCAGTTTAGAATAACTTATTAAATCCTCTATTTTTTTTTTTGAGTAGTTATGCGATGAAATAAATAAAGTATCGATGCTTCCACTACTTTAATTCTTAGAACGAGAACTTTCATGAGATTTGGTCTTTGGATTAGCTAATGATGCCTCAAATAAACAAAGCAAAGTCTTGTGAGCAACTTTTTAATAAATAAACTTTGCCTGAATCCCTTGAAGAACGTAAATGATTGATAATTTTACTAAAAAAACTGAGTTCAGAGATCCATTGAATTCATGTATTTAAACGATTTCTGTAATCATTTTATTCTGCAAACACTAAAACAATACCGCCCGCTCGATTAATTATTATACCATGCTTAATTCATTCCTTTCAGAATTCATTTTTGTTCATGAATTGACTAACTATTTGTTAGTCATTCCAGGGTTAGTTTTAATGAAATTTCATTAACTTAATTTTAAACTTGAATGTTACTCAATTTTTAGGGAAGGTAAAGTCCTGAATATATGTTCATTATTAATACTATTCAAAATTAAAATGCAAAGTTCTAAAAATTGGCATAAATTGACATGAAGAAAGGTGCTTGAAATAAATGATAGTTTTTGATATCTTTCGTATCTAAAAATTGAAATGTCTTTAAATTTAATTTAAATAACTAATCGTTTTCTTTGCTGATCCATATATATATTTTTTGATTCTTGCATATGAAAGTTGTTCTATCTAATAAAAGTTTGTAACTTAGCACAATACAATTAACAAAAGTTTTGGACAGGTTCAAAAAGATCTACTGCACATGACAGATCAACACTTTTTAACCTTCTCTGTTGCATCTAAAGTAAAAAATTTCTCTGAAAAAGAAACAAATTTTTTCAAATGAAAGTTCTGAGCTTTCAATTTTTAATAATTGATAAAGCTAAAAAGTAAATAAATATTATTTACAAACACGTGAAAATCTTAACTTGATTTCTATGATCGTTGATTATCTGTGATTAATGCTTCCAATACTCAAGTATATTTCTTATCTGAATCACATTTTCCTTACTACATAAATGTAATAGCTCTTGACAAAATGTTTAGTTATATAATGCAGTTATTTTTAGTGACTCAAAAATTGGCTAAGGCTTAGGGTATAAGTTGTCTTTTTAAATTAGTCGTAATTTAAAATATATTTTCATTGGAAAAAATAGATGTTAAAACATCTACAATTATTAAAACTGACCTTTCATTAAAAAAGCTATTACTCATTGTTTCACTAAAGTTATCAAAGTAAAATAAGACGAAATGAATTTTGCAGACTAAAAACGCCATATAATTACTTGGCATAAATTTAAATATGCAATTTAAATTGAGTATATTAGACAAAGATCTTTGTCATCCTCTTAATTTAAGCATCTAGTAATGTTATTTCTTTTACTTCGAAATGTTGCTTATGCTTATTAAATAAGTTATATGTTCCAATTAACTTTCTCAAGCACTTCCAATTCCAAATTGAAACAGAAAATATGGCAATTATTAATAGAGCAATTAATATCTTGTTAATAATCAAGTTTGCAATTTTGAGTTGATTCCAATAGATAGTTTGTAAGGAAATCAATGCATTTGCGAATTAAAGGGATATATTTTTTGTGCATTTTTCTATACTTAAATATAAACTGATAAAATGTGTTAACAAGTAGTTTAAGGGATAAAACTTTTTCCAGAATCATTCGCTTGGCTACGAAATATACTTCGTAAAATACTAGAAGAAAAGTATTAGACTGAACTGACTATAAAAAATAATCATTCGTGCAATCAATAGTTAGTCTACGCATTAAAGTTTAATCAAATGGATCGAAAATGGTAACTAAAAAGCAAAAGGTCATCAATTAGAATGCTATCTGATAACTCCAACTATTTCTGTTGCAAGTAGCGAATATGACTATAATGTTATAAGCAGTATATAAACACTTGAAACGGCATTCGTATGTTTCACTTATGATACTCGAAGCGAACAATTTCATCCCAAAACAGACAGCGTAACACTTTATAGGAAGTTGCATTAATTTGATAAAGGTGTTCAAAGTAATAAGTTTAGATAGGCAAAAATTTTGGTCAATTTTGAAGCACGTAGACAGATTTCTTTGGTGATAAAAATTGCCATGATGGCTTCTTTAATTCTTTCTTCCATACTAAAATACGTAAGTTTGCTTTGAAGTTTCCTTTTCTACTGTCATTTGTGTAATTGCCATCAGTCTAAAAAGCTTTGTGATCATTTGCATTCAAAGACAAATTTTGGATATTCTGTAAAAATTTATAACGAAAATAAATGTTTACGACTTCTAGACTACCACTGGTATTAGTAAATGCTTTGCAAACATGTAAAAGTGTGAATGGAAGCAAATTTCATACAACTTTGATCAATCATTTCCCAACAGTGCGTGATAAATTGCTGACAAAAAACTTTAGCGGTAATGTACTGAACTTCTCAATCAGTCAACCTACTTGAAAGCAGTCACTGATAAATGCAATTGACCTTACTCATTCTCGATCACGAAATTCAAAAGTTTACATAAAAAAAGCGCTGCAATAGTGCAGAAATTTCACGAAACGAGTCAATTGTCCATTCGATGCTATGATTGTCGGCTAATAATTATGTCAAAAAGATAAATATTGATACTTGTCGGTGTTGCTGTTCACTATTGTGGATGGGACAGCATGGCCGATGAGTAAATGTGAATGTTACAGTATTAGAAGGAATAAATCACAGTAGTTAATGTTTCTTTTTTTTTACTTTAAGCTATCAGTATTTAATTACTCAAAAATTTAGTCGGTCTATGCTATATATGAGGGGTACCAATTACGGGTTGACTTAAATACAGTACGCCTATCGGGCAGTCTTCATTTCAGTCTAATCTATTAATACAGTTGGCTCAATTTTGATAAAGTAATCAGCTGGCTACTGACAAATTCTTAACTCTGCATCATATCAGTTGATCTTCTTGAATATTTACTTTGTTAACTTTCAAAACCTTGGAATTTCTATGGCTTGCCAGTCTGGTATCCGAGGTTTTTTTTTCAAGCATTTATTTTATTTTGTTGTTTTAGAACCAAGTATCTGTGAAAAAAATTTTATTGCATATCATCACTGGATCGAAAAAAAGTGAAATTACGCAACTAATGCATCAAATGCTGAGAAATTTTCAGTTTCTACATTAACTTTCCCTCCCTAATTGTGCGTTATTTATACTAACAATTTTTTTTCCAGCAAATGGCAAACTGCTTAGATTTTTCAACGAGTGCAAGGCTGGTAAAGTGAGACTTGCGAAGATCGTTGTTAAGAATGGTAGTATTTGTTTCATTTTTGTTTGTAATTTAGAAATTTTTGTATTGATCGAGCTAACAACTTTGGTTCCAAGACATATCATTCGTACAATTAAATAGTGTAGAAATCAGATATCAGTTACAGTAGCAGCATTGTGGAAGTATGTACATAAAAGTTTGTAGTTATAGTTTTAGAAACTGCAAATTTATGAAAAGTACCACTAGCCCAGTTCACTATGTCATTACGTTTGCTTGACATTAAAAAGAATAGCTAGTTGATTGAATTTCAGAAGAATTGTCGGTCAATTTTCAAGGGAAAGGTACGGCTAATTGGCGTGCTGATTTCAAACACTACTTGCCGGATTGTATTGACGCGTTTGAACCATGCTACATTCTCTTTCGAATCGATGAGCCAAATAGATGGATTTTGATGAGGTTGATCGATACTAATTATACTCATGAAGTAACTGATTACTGTAAATGAAATCTCATTACTTAAATTGCTTTATGCAGATTAATAACAACACATAAAGTGCGAAGATTTTTTGGTTGCTTTGCTTTTTAGAAAATATCTTCGGAATCGCTAGTTGAAGTATGTGGTGAAGAACATTGTATAACAGCACACTACTTGTTTTTGTAAAGTTATCCAACATTTCCAAGAAATAGCCATAAATTTATTCTAGTTTTGCTGATGATCGTGCACCTGTTCGCGAGAAGATGGTTTTTGCTGCTACTTGGGCGACATTCAAATCAGAATTTGGACAATCTAATATCAAGTAATTAATTCACTGCATTCTCCACTCTTTTTAGCAACTAAAAAGTACTCCTTTTTCTAAATCTAATTGATCATACTGATTGCTCGGTTGATTTTTTTTTTAATTTATTACTCAGTTTGACATCAGTTATTCAGGTACGAATACCATGTAACTGATAAGAAGGAAATGACACTAGAAGCATTTGAGAAATGGCTTGCAATCAGAGAAGATCCAGGACCTATGTCTGAACTTGAGAAGGAGTTTTATAATGCTCATATAGAGCAAAAACTTGCTATCCCTCCTTCTGTCATCACTCAAACTGTTAGAGGTAAATTAAAATATTCCATGCTATTTATTTAAGAAGATTCACAAATAGGAAAATACTCTGATTACTTATGGTGTTGACACCAGTATCCTGAATATTTCTAAAATTTTATTGGTCAGTCACTGATACTTTGTAGGTCTTTCCTTCCCAGTAGATCAAGATGCAGAGGAAGAGTTAAGGAAATTAGCTGAACAAAAGGTGAATTATGTTCAGCTTGCTGTTGACACACTGAATGAAGCTATCAAATTAGAGTCTTCAAAGATGCTCACTTCATCGGAGCAGCTGAATGAGGTAGCATATTTGTCTCAGACGCTTTCAAAATTTCTTGACTGACCAGTTTTTTCTCGTTTTTATGTGAATGAGATGTATTTTTGTTTCATACATGCACATCTTTATTTCTAGCTATTGAAAACTGAAAAACATATTATTTTAGTTTGGTACTGATTTGGAATTACAGGCAATCTACCAGTCTAAGGTATTTAAAATGAGATGAGAAATTTAAGTATGCATGAGATTTTTTGGAAGCATTGGATATATGTATCAAGTTAGAAGATCATATTTTTGTTTATCAATTATTTCTTGACATAGTAAATTCTTTTTTATTTGCAGGTAATACCAAAAGAAAAACCACGGTATCATTTCTATTGTTTTGCACATGAACACGAGAATAAAACGCTGAATACTTTATGTTAGTTTTTATTTGCGTTTGTTATTCTCACACAGTTTTTTATTCTTATCATTAAAAAAATTTTTATTTATGTTGTATAGCATTGTTTGTCTTAAAGAAAGTTTTAGATTTACAAGCTTTTTTCTATTTTTGTTGAGAAAAAACAGGTATAGTCCAATCATATTTTATGAAAATTTTTTTTTTTAAATTATATTTTAGTTTTTATCTATTCGATGCCATCTTCGGGTTGCACAATTAAAGAGCGCATGTTGTATTCGAGTTGCAAACAACATTTTTTACAGGCTGCCTTTTTAGCTGCTAATCTTCGTCCAGATAAAAAGGTTTCTTTGAAACTTATTACAATTTTTATTCCAAAAAGTTGGTTTTTTGTCGAAGCACTCAAAATGCATGTGTGTCATTTAAATCTATATAGAAACCTGGACATATAGATAGCATTTGTATTCTGTGGCACAGGCAGTTTGATTGTAGCGAAGATATCTGAATGACAGGTGTGATTTTTTAATTCTCCAGAGCATAAAACCAATAAAATTCTTTTGCAGATAGAAATTGATAGCAAGGAACACTTGTCGTATGATATTCTGATGGATTATTCTCATCCTACCTTCAGTAACAAAGATAAAGGCTTTGCAAAACCACCAGGGCCACCTCAGAGAGGAACTCGACGTGTGACTAAAGCAGTCAGTTAATATATATATTATTAGCTTTGCCATATATTGTTGTCTTTTGATACAAAGTATCTCAGTGTTAGACTTCTACTTTCAGCTTCTATACGCTGGAAAACGTAAATAGACTGTAGAAAAATTGCTTTTGCTCCAAACTTTATTACTTTTGCTTACTTTTGCAAAATTCGCATTTGCTTCGAACTTTATTCGAAATTTATGCAGTCTTCTTATAAATTTTATTAACTCATCTTGATTTCTATATCATTTCTAATGGTGATTTTGATCATATAAAAAGCTAGTGCCTATTATTCAAATATTAGCATTTTGCGTACTTTTTTATTTTTGACAATATGAATAGTAAGAGAGATTTAAGAATATAGGAACGTGGGAAAGAGTGGGTTGCTCATATAATTAATAATCACATTCAGTGATGCTAAATATGATTTGTTCACATTTAAGATGTATCATTTGTGAGTGTGATTTTCTATGTTGTGTTTGATCATGTTTTCAAGTGATGATATCTGCTGTGTTTATAGTTGAGAATGCCACTTTCCATAATCTCTGCAGTAGATCATAGTATCCATATATTTGCGGTGTATCACAATATTTTCTATTTCCAGTTTTACAATGTTATCCGGGGCAAGCTTCATGAAATTGAATGTCCCATTTAGTGAAACAAGGAAATCACTCCTAAACATTTGTTTATATAAGAATCGTAATCTATATAATTTGTCAAACAAATCAGTGCAGTTTTTGTTCATCTTGCTTCATTTTTCTTTGTTGTCTCAGTGATAGCGTCTGATATTTTTAATGAATTCCGCTTACAGTCATATTCTAATTTACAAGTATTTTAGTATATCAACAGCCTATTCAGAGTTCATATATGAAAATCTTTTAATGTTGAGGTGACTCATACTGAAGTATCTTTTGACTATTTTAATATTAGTTTTTTTTTTTT
>UYYF01000490.1:0-13844 GCA_900618365.1 Thelazia callipaeda
ATATATATATATATATATATATATATATATATATATATATATATCATAAATACCTATAATTTAAAAAACTAGAATTAAAAAATACTTTTAGATAATCATAGGCTCGATGTGGAGTGATTTCATCTTCATCATCGTAACATTTTGCATACAAGGGTAAGGCATTTGAAATATAATATCTATTGGAGTGACGCTGAAATAATTTCAATATCATTTCTGTAATTAAAAAAAAAACAAATTTCCTACATAAACGAAGATGAATAAATTGCGTCAAAAAACTAGATTATAAAAGAACCTTTTTTTCCAGATCATAGTCATACCAAATACCATCTGTTTCATTCCAATGAATAACTTTTAACGACAGCTTTGCCATTTCATACCACGACTGATATAGCAGAACTTTCGGAAAGTTACCTGGAAAAGAAATTCACCACTTTTCAGAAGTTAATATTCATAAGAGTCAATTATCAACTATGGAAGAATATAAATTTGACTCTCCACTTTTTAATGTTTGAAATTTGATAAGAAAAACAATTTCTCCTTAAGACTGAAATTACAGTCCTTCAACATGTAACTTTCATCTGAAAAAATATTTTAAGCCTCATCTCAAAATAGCATCACTGATAACAAATCACTCGTGCTGCAATATGAAGTGAAAAATTTATAGTAAAAAATACCACTGATTTCATAAAATGATGCCATTATTCTGGCATTAGTACATATGAATGCGTTTAAATCAACAGGGATAATTGACCATGTACGAATTGACTTCATCTTGTGCATTTTAGGACCACTCTGTGCAAACCAACGGGTACTGAAATCCCAGCCTGTCTCAGCTGCTGATGCTACATTTGACCATATTAAATGCTTCTCTGCAAAGAACTATGAATTTTCTTTGAAATTAAAATAGAGGTTTCAAATACAAAATTATATGGCTGAACGAAATCCCTCTGTAACGTACTCATGAAAATAAATAACCGAAAAAACAATGATGTAATAGAATAAATTTTGAATTTTCAGTGAGCTAGAAAAATTATTAAAATGTTGAAAATATCGAAAAACTTCACTGACCCGTTGAAGAAAGACCTTCAGCCAATTCTAAATCTTCTCGATATGACTCTGGACGTGGTGTTTTCATACTTGCACGGTACTGGAAGTATAAAATAGTTCTATTATATCTTTCATCATAAAATGACTGAGCACGATTTAACATCCAAAATTTATACTCCTTTTCAAGCATTGGAAGTATCTGAAAGTAAATAAAAAGTTGCTCTGAAAGAAAATTCGAAATAATCCGTGAAAATGTCCCTTTTAAAATTCGATTAAAAACTGATGAACTATAATTCATCAGCACTCATTTTATTGAACGCAACTATTTTGTGCGCTGCACTAGCAAAATCCTTCCATATAACTCAAATAGCATCTGTGGTTTACAGATCTTCAAATAATTCAAATATCGGAATAGAACGAGAAGAGGAAATAAATAAGTGATTTAAATTAAAAAGCTTTAATAATGAAAGTTTGAAATTTTAAGAGGTCCTAACTTCTTGGACGAAGTCTAAGTCACCAGTAGCCATATAATACTCATAAACCATTGGAGTAAGTAATGGCGGTTGAGATCTAATTAAATAATAAACTCGACCACCGTTGGGTACAAAACCATGACTGAAACAAATGTGAAGCTATTATTTCTTAAATGGTTTGTTTACTATATCATATTTGAGAAACCAAATTACATGAATAAACATTCACTTACTTTTCAACCATATAAGCTAAATTACGAATGATCCCTTTTGCTGTTTCATACATTTCGGAAAATAATAACCCTTTCACAATCCAGAATGAGTCCCTAGAAGAAAGGCTTATAAATCATTTTCAATACCGTGCTCATTAAAACTACAGCACTTGAGAACACAGACAAAAAGTTTTAATTTCTACAGCTCCTAATACGATAGACGACTATGACAAAAAAAATCATTTACAGCTTATTTTTTGTTGAATAGTAATTACAGACTAGAAGAGCTACCAATAATAAAATTCGCGAAAACGACCGCCAGGTATGATGAACGGATGAGGAACATAAAGCAATGAAAATAGTTCTTGGTGTTGTCGGACATCATCCTTTACCTGCAATTTGAAAGACATTAAAATTAAAATGTCTTAAGGAATCTTATATTTTCTCGAAAACATGACTACTTATATTTCACTAAAACTTTGCACCAAAAATTAATCTAGTTCATTAACCAGTGTGTACAGGGTAAAATGAGCAGTGGTACAATACTGACATTGACGTGTCTTTTAAAAAAAAATTATCTCGATGATAGAGTATCGAACTAAGACTATTTTATAAACGAATATGATATAAATCAAATATTTTTCAAGAGCAAAGCTTTAGTTCTAAGAATTAAAGCATACTCACTTTCCTACAAAGATCCCTCCATATTCTGTGCAAATGCAATGCCCATCTTCTCAAATGATAGTCCTCGATTTTGAGGAAACTTGATGGGAAAACTGTCCAATCTTCTGGATACCATTCGATTAATTCGAATCCCGGAGGATCAAAATGTTCGTCCACAAATTTTTGCAGCACAGTTTTGTTATCCCATTTTCCATTTAAATCATAGAAATGTCTTAAAGTTGTCACTAAAACACAATACTAACTGCACCCAAAGAAAATTTGTAACAAACATAGAAACATTTATTGAAAAAGCCAAACTTATAATTTGCAAATAAAAACTT
Source organism: Thelazia callipaeda (assembly GCA_900618365.1). NCBI lineage: Eukaryota > Metazoa > Nematoda > Chromadorea > Rhabditida > Thelaziidae > Thelazia > Thelazia callipaeda. The sequence goes on from UYYF01000490.1 coordinate 2,737, forward strand.
TAATAACAGAGCAACATACTTTTTTGACTCTTATGCACTCTAGTAAATTTATCACCTACTTACTGAGTTGTAAAACCATTTAGAATAGTTATCAATAAAAACATTTTTTTTTTACCTGGATCAAGTTTCAGCGGCATATCAACGAAATGCTTCGAATCGGGAAATAAATGGGCATCCTGAACGGCTTTTAAAATAGGTCCATTGCAATAAATTTGACTGAAAATAACATCTGTAGTTTTCAAAATATTAAAATTGTAATTGAATGATTCTATCATTAGTACTTAATTTACTTGCGATCTTTTTTTGTCTATCATTCTTACTAATTAATTATCACCAATCCTCAATCGTCTTTGCATTTAAGTAATAATATATAATAAGCTAATTCTTAATGGCAAATGTAGCAGGAAATACATTGCTCAAATCCTAATATTTTAGTTGCAGTTAAAGGCAGATCCTTAAAATCAGAAAACTAAGTAAACTTACGTAAGTAAGGTGATCACGTAGTAAAGCATTCTTTTAACAGAACTAAAATCGAATATTAATACTAACTTAATAACCAATAAATGCCAACTGAGATCGGGCAGCAACAAAAAATATTGTATATCACCAAGTGTTCAGGCAGAATAATTCGAAGTCTCATCAGAAATAACAACCGTAATAATCATTAGCTAAATGATAGAGAGATGACTGATTTCCTAAGTTTCGAAAAGAATGAGTTGAGGCAAAAAAAGCACTTCAAATAACCTGTCATCATTATCATCATCATTTAGCGAATGATTTTTTCAAGAGCAGCAATTCCACTAACTTACCAATCCCTACATTAGAGTCAGCAAAATTTTCTTCTTCAGTTTACATAACACCTGGCATTGCCACTAGTTCAAATTTTTTGGCATTGATCTTTTCAGAGTTGACTTCTAGAATAAAAGACTATTGAATAATTCTTGCAACTGTCTTCAAGTTAATCTTGTTTATAAATTGATGCACCGAACAGAAAAAAACTAAAATGAAACAAAGAAAATTGTAGAAACTAGATTTAAAGTTTATTATACGGAAATATAATGAAAATACAACGACTATTTACTACTATGATATTCATTGTAGCATAAATAATCATTCAATATGACTGCTGGAAATGCGAAGCAACTTCAATAACTGCAAAAAAGAATAACATTTTTAAACGCTGATATAATCAAAGTAAATTTGATTGATTTCATTTGATATCATCACTAATTATTGTATAATTTGAATATAGTTCTTCTGGAAGATAACTGTACTTATATAGCATTTCACTCCAATTTGCCAATTGATTGTTTTACCTTGCAGATGACTCAGCACTGATTTTTACAAATAGAACGATTATTTTCGATCATTTTTGAGATGAATTCCATTTTTTCTTTTCTTCGTCCTTAAATGACAGCTTTAATTTAAGAAACTTTACTGACATAACGAAATAACGAGTAACCAAATTAAATTTAACAAAAAAATTATTTCAGGAAATGAAAAAAAAGAATGCAAAATGGCGAATTTAATGATTTGTTAAATTAATGCAATCAAGAAAATGTTGTTACCAGAGTAAAGTAAAAACCGTGATTAGAAATATCGCAAACATCCAAGAAGACAGATGTTAGAATGATTGTACGCACTGAAAGTATTCTCGTTTTTTTGCTTTGTTTTTTCAAATTTAAAACGATTGAATTTAACAGAAACAAGAATAAAATTTCGTAAATTAAAGAATAAATAAGCTTTATTTATTAAAATATTAGGCTAAAATGACTTAACTTTGAAGCATAAACAAAGAAAAGAGAAGGCATTTTCAAGGGATTAAACTGCGTCTTAAAATAAAACGTTTCAGCGATGTTTATAGTTTTTACCTTCAAATGCATGTACTTAAAACATCATTCAATAAGAACGCTCACTCAAAAAACTTCTCACTTGCTTTTTAAACTGACAACTTATGCATTCAAAGTTACAATAAGCAGTAACTCATTCAATTCTCATAAACGTGCTCTAATCCCCGTTATTACGAACTAACGAAGTAGAGAGGAAATTAACATTTAAACAAAGTATACCAATAAAATTTAATTAGTGTAATGAGTTCGGATATAAATGAAGTACTGCAATATGCTTCAAAATTAATTACCCTCGATTTAGGAAACATAATAATCGTTAATGCAGTTGTATTCATTCTGTTTTAACGTTGTCAAGCTTTATTAAGCTATTCATTATGCTTTCTTTACGACTGTCCAACCAATTGATACTTGCAATTTTCACGCAGCACGTAGTGCATTTCTTACAAAAAGAATGAACCAGACAAATAGACGACTCCATCGTATTTCATGAATTTGATCATATGATAGTATATATGTCTTCCCGGCGTACAAAGGGGGCCGTATCACGAAATTTACACCAGAAAGTTCAGATTCATTGCAAAGCAATTCGATAGTTTTCAATTATAGTGACTTTTTTTACCTTTGCGAGTTTAGCATCTTCCTATTTATTAATTTGTATTATTCTTCCTCTTGATGAAATATATCCAAATATAACTTAAGTGTTATTCACGTGTAATTACTTACTCGATATCGAAATGTCTAAATTGCTTTTTAAGACTTGTCATCCCTTATTATTATATTTTACTTCTAAAATATTGTTAGATCGATTAATTAAGTTTAATCGATCAGTCAATGATCGATTAATAAAGTTTTGAACAAAGATATTAAGCAAACCCTATACGTAAGGCGTTTGTCATTACTACCGTCTGTTACTCTTTAATGACTTTGTTAGCATCATTTTTTAGTAATTTTGTAGATAGTAATGTTCATTGTTGATCAAAAAGTTGCTCGTATTAACTTATTTTTTCATTTAATACATATTTAACTTTTATAACTTGAAATCCATTCCTGATGACAATTATTTTATGGAATATATGTTATTTCATTTGATTAATTACTTTAATTACTGTTTGATCTTTATTTTTATCATTTATCGCAAATATCAATATAGAATAAGACGATTTAAACGTTTTGAGTAAAGTATAAATGAAGTGAAATCGTATTGCATATTGAAATCATTCAGTTATCTCATTTCTAGTCAAATTTCAAACTTATCCTTCATAATCACTCCAGTTCTGAGCTTCAACTTTTTTTCTATTAATTGTGCAACAAAGTGTTAAAAAGAGTGAATAGAAAATTGCCTGCGTAAATTTGTAATAGTGTAAAAATATAAAATTTATGTTAGGGTAAATATGTGCATTAGATATGAATGCATATACCCGGTATCTAACATTTAATATTTCTCATTAAAGTTATAAACAAATTATCATGAAATGAATATGATTCAGCAATTAAACACAGAAACTAAGCTGATAAAGTGTTGTCACTTAGGAAACATGTTGTGAAGTCGGAGCCAGTTTTGCAAAAAATAAATAAATGTTGTAACTCTTATAAATACTTTGTGTTGAATTCTTTGTGTTGAATTCTGTTACTAGCCATGTTTATAGTAATCCGGTAATTAATCAGTTGGAAAATGTTGTTTAAAGTATTTTGCAAATTACATATTATCAGATATTTTGTTTTGGCTTCAAAATGAAAAATAAAGGAGAGAAGTAAATATCATTTTTGAAACTAGTTTTATGCGAATCAAAATATTTGACTCACTTTCATAAACAGAAAAAGTGCACTTTATTGAAGGTGAAGTACTCTATGGCCCTCGGTTCATAATCATATTCACAGTTCATTAATCATGAATTTGGTCCCACTTTTTTGGTTTTCGTAACAGTCCTTGCAAACATATTACCATTAAATAATTTGGTATACTAATGAAAATATAGAAAATGAGATTTTTGATGAGGTGAATTACTTGTAAATGATTTGGGCGATTATAAAATTCGAATCACTTACTTTACCTCATAACTATTCTCCTCGTTTGTTAGGTTAACAGTTTGAAAAGGCTACTTTTAATTTCAAATTAGTAGCAAAAGCCTTGCATAATAAGTTTAATCCCTTTACCATTCACTTTAAGCCAGATTTTTTAAATAAATTACATTAAATTAAAATTGGATTGAAATTGAATAAGAAGCCTGAATTATGACTTGATAGAATGTGGTAAGTGTTAGTATTAGACAGTAAATTTATTTTTTTATGCAATTTTTTACACCTGAACCTAGCCAAAATGATAGTAAAAAGTATTGAGAGAAAAACTTGAAAATTCAACTTAAGATTAAATATTAATTGGGTAGAAAAGCAAACGTGGATTTTATATCCATGAGAAATGAATGCATCTAGAGTACCAGCAGAATTAAATTTTAATTGTAACTATGCAGCAAAAATAATGATAATAACAGTAATAATAACGACGAAAATAATAATAGCAATGACAATAATAATGATAATAGCAGTGATAATAATAATAATAATAATAATAATAATAATAATAATAATAATAATACTAACTATGACAATAACATTAATAATAAATAATAGATAATAATAACAAATAATAAATTAATAATAATGGTAAAGATAATGAATAATAATGGCAATAGTTGGTTTCGTTTGATAAGATGAGGTCAATTTATAATGTGCATGGGATGTATTGCTGGAAGTGGTGGGTTCATTACTTTAAAGAAAAGGCAGTAATTATTTGTATTTGCAAAGTTAAACAGGTTGAAAACTGTTTAAAATTTACTGATCATAAATTAAATTCATATTCAGTAGCTGCAGAATAGAATATAGTTTAGTTTTAAAAACTAATGAGTGCTTATTTGGAAATAAAGGTTTGCAGTTTACATGACTTCATGTCATGAAGTAGTAAAAATAAAATTATAAGGAGAATCAGATCATTTTAAACTCAAAGCACACGAGATACTCAGTAAAAAAAGTCTGAAGGAAAAAATTAATCAACGGATTATTTATGCAAATATTACCTTCAAAAGATACGGACATTATTTACTGCTTGAAAAAAAGTAGCATGTATGCATGTTTGTACAAAACGTACAAATGAATTCAAGTTTTAATTTGAAAGGTTTTTGAAGCCAACACGAAGGAAAGAAAGCTTTTTGAACATTAAAATAAAGTAGAAAAGCATATGAGAGGTGATTGAATTACAAATTTTCAAACAAAAGTAAAATAATATTTAGCTTTTTCAAGAAGTGGATATTTTGCAAAACAAATTTACACGCAAGAGAAATAAGAATCAAAATAAAAGTAAAACTATTGCAAAACATTTTGGATAGTTTACTTTCAGAATTAATATCTTTCATTTTCAATACATGTCAGAATCTTCCAACAGGGAGTCTATAATTGACTTGATCTCCCATAATTAATTTTCAACAATAATTTTCGAACATATTATTCTCGAATTATTGCAGACATTTTTCATCATTTTATCACCTAGATATCTATTCATATGCAAATTTTATCTCTTTTTTTGCTCCTTCTTCTGCCCCTTCTCCTTCAAAATTTGAAACTATCATACTAAACTAAAGTGAAGCTAAAAAATTTAAATTATTGTAAGTTTGCATATTTTCAAAAGAATAAAAAGTTCAAATGCTGGAATTAGGTCGAAATAACCATAAAATTAACTGCATTCTTCTCCTCTGCATAGTTTTTCAATTATTTTTGCTTCAAAAATCAACTTCTATCTATTATCATATTCTGTATTACTACTGTTCAAACGCTTGCCATCAAGCACCTGTCATTGCATTTTTGTATACAATAAGCAAATCTTAATATATGCATATTTTGCTTGAATTTTCATTATAATAATTTCTAGCGTAAACGTTGCAGCCAATAAGCTATACAATCTAAAATTTAATTTTCTCTCTTGACATTATTTTTGAATATTTATGTGATTTTTTTCTTTCTATTTATATTAATCTTAGCACTTAATTTTTATGTAAATTTCGTGAACAATAAACTTTTAAAATATAATTTGCTTTTTGTTTTCTATTTTGTTGCAAATTAATTTTTCGTTATTTTAAAAGAAGGCGTATTTCACGTAAAAAATTACGTGAACCAACTTTTTGTATACTTCTTAGAAGCTAATTTATTTTGCTTTCCTTTTGTCATCGTGGAAAAAGACGTACATTGTTGCTTTTGGAATAAATTTTAAAGCAAAAAATAGATGAGTTGTGTGAGAATTCACACACTTGCGAGTGAATCTCTGAAACAATATATGTTGTTGTTGTGGCTACGTGATGTTAATGTCACCACCATTAATGGAAGGAAACTGAAGTGATCTATCTTAGTGAAATAAGACAAATGTTATTTTGATTTTTTCTTGTTTATTATTTGTATAAAGATTTAAATTGTTCAGAATATTTAGTGGTATTTCATGAATGATAATTGATCAATGATTCCTTGTATTCACAATTCTTATGATCGATCAAATTTAGCAAATTTGAAACGTATACTACTCTTTTTCTTCATTTTTCGATGTTTAAATTTACATTTGTGAATTTGATGATAAATTAGTATTATTAATTAACAAAATTGTCGATAAATTATCCATTTCGAATTATTCGTTATTCTATTTTAATTTCTTTTTCCTTCTTTTCTCATTCGATCCTTGAAGATTTCTCACCTGAACGGTACTGATAATGATTTGACATTAAAATTAATTTGATTGGAATTTGACAGATTGCAATTAAATTTGATCTGATTTGATTACATCCGAAATGAGTGATAATAATTCAGTGCCTCTTTTGATTGGTTACTGTGTACAGTTTAATAGTTTGGCGAAATAAGGGTTTGCTAAGAATTACATCTTTATCATTCATCAGCCTTCAAGTTCCTTCTCTCTTAATCTCATTTGTAAATTATAAAAATGATAATATTAATTAAAATGATTATTATTGAAATTACTGGTGATGTTACGTTAAACATCACTGTTATCACAAAAGTGATGATTAATATCATTCTTTTTTTTTAAATAACTTGTTTGTCATGATTGATTTACATTGGAGTCGCTCATTCGTAAGGGTCGCTTTCGAGGTCATTAATTATATCTATCGATTTTATCTGACCTTTTGTCATATACGTATTATTTCACTTCAACAGCACTAATACATACAATAGTGTTATAACTGGCATTCATATTGGTAGTACGTATAGTAGAAAAAAACTTAGTAATAATAATTATGTCGTTTACAATGCATAACTATTGCAGTGAATACTAACACTCAAGTTGGTACTAGTGATAATTACAGTATGGAAACAAGAAATGATAAAAATAGTACTTATTACTGTAATTATGAGTGATAATTAAAATGAAAGAAGTATTTTACTTCATAATTGTCATAAAGTTATTTTTTATCTCTCACAGTCCCCGGGAAACGGCATATGCCTTGTTGAGCGTCTTTAATATGCATAATTTTGAAGAAATTACTAACTTACACTCGTTAATTAATTTTACTTTCTAAAATTTGCGTTGATTAGGTATTTTAATACGCACTTTCTGATGTAAACGTAGAACAATTGTGCAACAAAGAATTTCAAATGATTGGCATGCATAAAATTGAATTACTGATAATAAAATCCTTTGCTGAGCTAATATCAATGTTATTAATATTAGTAGTTAATTTACAAAATCATGATACTATTTTAGAGGTAGTGATCATGTTAAAATTTGGCTAAATAATAATAAAATGATTTAATTGTATTCAGATTTTCAGATTAATTGGTGTGAACTTTGATTATTTGATTGAACTTGCAGGCAAGAAAAGTCATTTATTTATAAGTTAAACTGATAAAAAATGTATCCATTTGTCGATGAATTGTTTTGCAGCAAAATTTGTTAATGGTAACGGAATGTAGCAGTTGTGAGTAGTGAGTAGTGAGTAGTGAGTAGTGATAGTATGTGCTGGTGCTAAATAATTTGGATAGTCGACGACTAACTTATCCTTACACAAAATAAAAATAACTCTTTATTATTCATTCATTCATTCATTCACTTCTGACAATTATGAATGTTTATTTTCTCTTAATAACTGCATTTTTCAATCCTATTTTCGAATAATTTTTCTGACTGTTTACATATTAAAGTTTTTCAGATTTCCGTTAAAAAATGAAAGTGTCACATTTTTGTGTTCATTTTTCTTATTTCGTATTTAAAAGTGATGAAATGCTGTTATGCAGAGGACATTTATAATTTCTAAATACATACTTGAAGTATTAATAATTACGTAAAGCAGAATGAAACTATTACTTGACTATGTAAACTTTTGCGCACGCTTCAAGCATACGAATATAAAATCTGGAGCAGATGCAGTGCTTGCTTGCTACAATACTCGACTAATTATACTCACTCATTCACACAAATATCATTTTGCCTAATTTGTTATGTTTTAACTGGCAAATGTATGCGATGGCTATGAATGTGTATGTGTATATAAGTGTGGTACTGAAAAAGATGTTTGGGTATTAAAATCAGATAGCCTTCCGTGGATATCTCTCTGCGTTTCAACGCTTGTAATTACTTCAAAACAGTAATTTATTTCTGCAAAGTCATTATTTAAGCAATGTTAGTTTCTGTTAAATAGGCGTAGCTAAGTAGCGCTTATTTCAAGTATTATTTGCCTTCATTTCTGTCATAATAATTTGGCCATTGCTGTTATTAATGACACTGCATTATGTTATTATGTATATTGCAATTAACTTTGCTTATTAATAACTTGGCTTTAGTAACTTTAACCTCTGTTTATGTTATGCATAGAGAGAGAGAGATTAAAAGTACTAAAGATATCAAGGCGTGTTAGATATTAAAGCATGTTTTTATGATAGATTTGTAATTATACATCTAACATGTTGACATGTAGTGAATAATTGAAGATAATACTTGAATCTTAGAATTGAAAAGCATTTTGTTTGGAGATTTTTCTTCCGGTTAATCTAGCAGAGTGTAAAGTATTTACAAATAAATGATGGATTATTTATCTCTTACTGATAATGAAGTAAAATAGCTGTTGGTTTTGGAGACGAAATAAGCAGTGAGATGAGCTGAATTTGACTTATATTCAATGCCATTTTTGGCAAATTTATTTAAATAAAAACGGTAAAGGATTATTATTTGCTACTAAATTTGTTAACTTGGCGTACTTAAAATTCTAACTTTAACCTTTTTACTGTTACAATTTGTATTGCATAAATTTTTACTGCTTATTTGCGCTGTTTAATGAATGATATTTACAATAAAATATTCATTCTCATAACAGCGTTTTCATTGAAAATTTCCTCCAATGCTTTTATTTCTTACATAGTAATTGATTTTTTACAAATGGAGCCCAAGTTATATTAGTGAAGGTCAAAAGGTAAATTCATTGAATGATTGGGAATTCACTTCCAAAGTTGTTGTATTCATTCGGAAAAATAACTAGATTTGATTTACGTGTTTTCAGAATTGGTCATTTTAATGCGCACATTTTTATGATTTTTTCAATCATAAAAATGCAGTATGGAGTTGATAATTTCTATTTCATTAATTCAGTAGTATGGTAGTTTAGAAAGCATAAAAAATTTGTTTCTTAGAGCTTCTAGCAAGTTTTAGAGCACTTGACAAAATGGTACTGATAACAATCATTTATTATATGAGATCAATCAATCAGATTTTAAATCTGAGTTCTGTCTGACTCATGTGATGAAAAGAATTTACAGTTATCTGTGTTTTGAATCATGTCAAGGTCAATTTTTAAAATGACATTTAATCGTAAGTTAAGAGAATATTGAATTGTGGTGTATGCATTTTGACGATAAAAGTAATATGAAGTGAAATGATAACTTACTATACTGTTCATAAGTATATTTGTATTAAGTTTCGTACAATTAATCGTACTTTCTGGAATAAAAAAATATTGAAAATATCAAGTATAGAATGGTCAGCAATGGACAGAATATGAGATGAAATTTAATTTATTCTTTTAACATTAATTAGTGCTTTTTGTAAAAATAAAATTAGTTACGTGTTTCCAGCATGATTTTAATATTGTTCTACAGAAGTTATCTTTCAGTACTTTTTTAAAATGATAGTTATGATTCTTTTTGCAGGGTACATTTTTGTAAACGTAGCAAGTTGAAAGATAGCATTTAATGAGGTTATGAAGAAGAAATATTGTAAGTTGATTCTTTGAATTGTAAAAATTTGAATTCAGTGAGAAGTTGTTGTGAATATAAAATTTTCAAGTCCCAAACTTTGATTCATTTAAAATGGAAATAGTGTTTATTTTATTTTATATTATTACGAATTATTATGACAGATTTTAGAGAAAGATAAGCAATTATATATAAATAACATAGAGGCATAAACAACTGCGCATAAGATGTTAATAGTCGTAAGTTAATCACTTTAATGAGTGCATTTAAAAAATTGTTTCTAATTTTGCTTACTTCAAATGAATACGAGGTTGGTTGGTTTTTGTAAGAAGAAGAAGAAGAAGAAGAAGAATGCAAGTGACGATGAATTTTTAAATGATAGAAAGCAAGATTTTTTAAGATAATTTCTGCATAGATGGGCGATTTTCGAGGGCAGTTTCTGATAAGAGTCAAACTCGTTTCATTAACTTTACTTTCAAGCAAGATGAATGAGTGAACAAATTTTAAAGATGAAAATTTGCTTTTTCATTTTTATAATTCAAAAATTATCAGCATAAATATCGTTCATAAACAATAATTGAATCAAAATTAATTACCAAAATTTGAATTAAAAGTTAATTAATTAATTAATGATGCAGTTTGTTTTTTGTACGCTAGAATGATTTTTGATGCATTAAAAAACAAGATGATTATATATTTGTGTGTGCGTGTGCTGTTTGGTATTAAATGTCATATATTAAGTGATAAGATGTGCACAAATTGGCTTGCAATCTTAAAGTTAACATGCAAAAAACGTAAAGAGTACATGAATAAGTAAGTGAAGCAGAAGAAAAGTGCAGAAAATTACAAAAATTGAAAGTGACTAAATTTTAAAGCTTTTCATACTTTTCTTTCATTATTCCATCTGCAATTTTTTTCGCATTTTCCAATTACTTTCTTTACTTTGCTAATTTTTAACACTTCTGTCTATCACTTGAATAAATATATACATATACACATATACAAATTTATGCATATATATATATA
>UYYF01000491.1:0-13795 GCA_900618365.1 Thelazia callipaeda
ATATATATATATATATAATGATCAAAATCGTGAAAGGAAATCGTAATAAGAGAGTAGAGAATGAATTATCCACGAATTCCAACGACAGAAATTATATCGTCTTGACTTACTGATCTCATTCCTGACAAGTGTTGCATCAGAAATATGTCAAAACCCAGCATGCAAATTTGTTGTTTATTGGTCATTCTCCTAGCACTGATTATTCGCATTCTGAACGCAATTTTGATCACGTTTCAGTAGATTAAGACATTGAAAGTTTGAAAGTCATACTAATACATATAAATGGATAAATATGTATTTATTTTATTTATTCATTTATATTTATTATTATCAGTTTCGTTTTTTTTGAAAGGAAATTTTCTGAGTTTAAAAATGACTATACATTTATTTTTATGAGTTCAAATTAATTTTTTTCTATGAAAAAGATGATGATTCTTCACTACATGGCATTTTATGAGTGAATGCATGTTACTGATCGTCTTAGAAAACATAAAAGAGTTTTTTTTTTTTTTTTAATGAAAAGTTATTCAAATAAAGAGATTAATCCTAAAATGGATGATGATAACTTTGCTTTTGTTTTTTCCGCGGATAACCTAATTCTTGAGTATTTTACAACGCTGCACCAATGGTGAACTAAATCCATTTAGAACCTCATTTAGCTGATGACATTATTACTTATTTTAATCTGTGCGAGTTTGTTTCAGCAAAAATGCGAAGCAGAAATGGTGCAAGTTGAAGCGACTGAGCCATATCATCTCTCACGACTTTCTAGTCTCGATGTTACTGCTTTAACCATCACTGCCGAAAAAATTTGTTCTAACTCTGCAAATGTCAAAAACAAGAGTTTACAAGCTTCTAGTAGTACCTTTAGCCATTCAAACAGTACAGCTATTCAATTCACGAAGTAAATGCGATGTATTAGTTTTGAATTGCTTTCTAACGATAGATAAATTCTGCAGCATACTTGACATGTTTATTTGATCACATCGACATGGTATTATGATAGATATTGCAAATTGAAACTGGAAGTTAACTTCGCATAATTCTCAATTTAATACAGTGAACGCAAATGATATTTGATATTGATGACGTGTAGTTATTCATCATGGACGAAGAAGCATTTGAGGTAGAATAATTCGGTGATGTGGGAGGCTGTATCATAATGAGAAGCAATGCTGGTCTGTAATGGACTGATAAAGTGGAAATCCTTGAAATTTTCATTTATTACTTTTTACAGCTCGCTCAGGCATTTCACTTTCCTCATCGTTGGATGATAAATCACAAGCAAAGAGAAAGTTCTTAACCTAATGCTTATAATTCCAGCGGCTAAAAACAGACGCTAATTCCACATCACCTGTATGTATGCACAATTTTATGCTTTCTGTTCTTCTTAATTTCTCTTAAACAATTCTAAGTGGTCTAATGGTTTTTCAATGAAAAAGCAGTCAGAGGGCGCAAAACCATTATGAATGGTTATATTATACACTTTCCAACTGCTTGCAGATAATCATGTCAATATTGTAAAGATTAATATCGCAGGTATGTCCATCTTTTATTTTTTTGAACCGATATAACGTATTTCAGCTTTATAGATCGAATATATGTTGAACGTTCATAGAACAAGTCAATCAAAATTTTTGAAGCAATCGACTACGGAAGAGAAAGTAAAAATAATGAGATACACAGTGTAAATTCTAAAATATCATATCGCATGTACATAATGAGGCCACCAAATTCTTGTGTTTTTAGGCAATCGTCCCGACATTCTGAAAAAAGTTGAGAGACCGTTACTGAACGCATGTTTTTGCACTTACACTTCATTTGTCATGAGTTCCAACGTTATGCCGGAAACTTCTCACTTTGAATCTTAGATATTTTTATTCTATCTAAACTGTCTCAAATGATTTCAGTTCTTAAATAAGTTTGAAGAATTAAACGCACTTCTAACACAGCTGCTGTCCTATCATTTTGGAGACTGAAAGACTGATATAGCCAATATTCAATTATTTGTGAAATACAGTATTGAAGAATGAATATAAATTAAAAACGTTTCACCGTACTGAAAAATGATGTGCAACCAATATGTTAGCTAGCAGAATGCAAAAATTCGAGAAAATTCATTCATCGTAACTATATTATTAGAAATAGTGAAACTTTCAGTAGGATATCCAATATCATTTACTTACACTTTTCAAGTATAGTTCCTTGCAAATATCATAATAATTACAAATAAATGAACAAGTCAAAATATGAATGTGCACAACCATACATAACAACAACAATGTCATACAGAGGCTAGTCTTCTAAGCATCAATGGTGTTAGCACTTGATCGTATCCAGGCAACTTAGCTATACTCACCTCGCACTCAGCTCTGCTGCACTGCCAGGTGTTCCGCCGTCTTCACACGTTTCCTACAGTAACGGTACATATTCTTTTCAACTCCAAGCATATTTCTATGCTAGAGGTGACAGCGTCACGCCTTTTCTCGAAAGAGAACGTTTCCCTGTTTCAGCCACATTGATGAATTTATACCATTGAGGATCCTCTAATAGGCTTTGCGTAGCTAGCTTTTTCCCTGCCTTGCTATATAAAATATTCAGTAACAGCAATGACAGAAGTGCAGCCGTGCTTGTTCCTGAAACATATGGCTGATAACTTTGCACAGACAAATTAACGAACTCAGTGGGCAGCTTCGGTGTAAGTAAAGTGAGGTAAAGTAAACACATAATTCCATGTCATTTTAGATGAGAGAGGACTGCGATGTATACCAAGTGAAGCTTTTCTAACGGGTAATGCAGGAATGACGAAGCAGCAAAGATACAACAAACCTTAATTCCCATTACAATTGTTCATGGAGTGTACTGCACATGGCAGTGATTGTCACGTTAGCATGATATAGAAGCAAGTGGTGAGGTGAATGGTTGGGAGCGGGGGATGAGAAGAGAGCGAGAGAAAGATGAGAGACGTCTGATATGCTTGCTTGTGTAGTGACGATTGGTTTATGTACTGTTTCAGTTTTACTTCCCATTTTTCTTTATTTAAAATTTAAAAGGAGCTTGTGAACTATGGATTGTTCTACTTGCATTTGCGGAGACAGAGTGAAGAAATGTGTACTCTTTCATTTCTAGATGCTGAACTCACCCATAATTTATCACATCAAAAGATTATATTTGAAGCGATGAAATGTGAAGCGGAGGATTCGTTGTAGATAGGGAAGTTTGTCGAATATGCTAGAAAAATTTCTTAATGCAAATTCTGCAATTGTTATTGCTACTATTTGTGACAGATTTTATGATGATGTCTTGATTTGCAGTTCTTATTAAAACGATTTGAGCACAAATACTATGTATAAATCCAAGCAAAACGCTGATAATATGTCTTGGCAGTCACATCGGGCTGTCCATTCATCGTCGCCTACTTTGGAACTTAGGCACGTTAATTCATATATGAGTAGTTATGTGATGTTTGCTCTGGATAGGTAGTGGAAGATGCATTACGTAAATTGAAATAATGCAATTTCGATCGCAATATTAGTTGTATTAGAAGAACACTCTGTTTTGCAATATTTTTCATGATCTGTATAGTATTTGAAATCGTCACATATTAAATTTCATGCCCAGTTTTACTTTTGAGTTTCTTGAGTTTACTGCTTTACACGAAAATCTGTCTCACTTATCGCTTTTAACAGGGATTCAAGTAAAACCGTTTCGATAACAACTACATGCTTGAGCTATGTTGTGTATACTTGTAACATTATCATGGCGGTGAGTTGTTTCGCCTATATTAAATCTTTTGTAAACAAAATTGCAATAAAAAGCATCGACTGCATAAGATAACAGTAACTGTTATTTACGTGAAAAAATGATTCATATTTCTAGGTTGCTGGTTGGGAATTGTTAACTTTTAGTATTTGGCTTCATGCAGACTCTAATTTGCGTAGTTTTACATCTTATCGGTTCACAAATGTCGCTGAAGAAATAGTTTGGCAAGTAAGATGACTTAAGCACAAATTTGATACTTGCTTTAATATATTTTATAATTGAAGATTATGAAACTTCGTTTTGTCTTGATCATGAGTTTTTACTTATTAGTCATGTGCAGCCGATTAGTTGTGAAAATTTTCATTGTTATAGATCCTTCATTAAATTTGCAGGCTCCCACACTATATATATATGTGTATGGGATGATAATTCATGGAATTTATATGATCGTAGTTGCACTTATTGGCTGCTGTGGTTCATCTCGTGAATCTCCTGTTCTTCTCACAATATATGTAATAACAGTATCTGTTATCGTTGCATGCACTATGTCATCAGCAGTTTATCTTATCTTCATAAAATCCAATGTACGTTTTTGACACTCTTTCGAAAATGATTGTCTTTTATTTCTGTAAACTCATAGTTTTTAATAATGAAAAAAATTGTCAAGGTTGATGCTGAAATATCTAATACATTGGCTCAAATGGTTCAAAATTATTATCGAGGGAGTGGAATTATTACAGAAAGCTTGGACAGATTACAACAGGCATTTCAATGTTGTGGTATTATTTTTTTCCATTCATTGAATAAACATAGTTCATTATTTCTCGATTGGCTTTCGCATCTTGAAGGTGATAGCGAAATCAGCTTACATTGGTGGTTATTTAATAAAATTTTTTTATATGATGTGTTGCACTCTGCTTTTCTCAGATTGCATGAAATCGTAAGTAATATAATTTTAAATTCAGTATTTCAATTTGTTACCAGTAATGTTACATTTGTTCGCTAAAGTAAAGCAAAAATATTAGTGAGTTTAAGGTAATGCTGGTTGTAGTGATTTTCGACTCCTGCAACAGGATATTCCTCATTCATGTGACATCAGGTGTGATGGTTGTAGCCATCGTATAATGCTTACCCTGCGAATTGGTTTTTCTATTGCATTCGTTTATTCCATCATCACTGGTATTGTCGAGGTTTCTTTAAAGAAATATAAATTCTTAGCCTGGACCACTTTAATTTTCGTTATCAGAAATTTTTTATAACTTATTTTAACCATATTTGTTTTTCTGGGATGGCACAGTGGGCATTTTTTTAAAGTTCAGTTATTGCAGTTAATTGCAATTGTGGCGGGATTATTTCTTATCATAAGATCAAAGAGGAGCTGGAATCAAAGGTGGCTGATTAAAATAGATGATAACAAAAATAAATGTAAAAATAACTCTTACTGGTATCTAAGAGATTGCCATAATTTGGATTCACTGCGGAATAGTTATTATCAAGATGTGGTTTCAAGCAGCTCACATTAGTAGTTTACAGTAAACAAATGTGAGTTGGTTCGTTCACATATTTTAAGAAGTACTGCTGGTTATTGCTAGACTAACAATTATATTTAATTTTTTGCTATATTTCTGAGATTTTTGTAAGCGAAAATAAATGACAGAGTGTATACTTCTAAACTTGGTGCTCTGATTTTTCGAAAGTTTCTGCTGCTTCAACATACATTCCTCATTAAAAGGAAATCAATTTCTTCAGAAGTGTATTAGGTTATAAGCAAGTGTTGCTTCATGACTGACATATTTTTCCTCCTAAGAACATCAGTTAATAGAGAGAATAACTTTAAGGTTTTAATGTGCGTCTTAAGGTCCGTGATTGCAATTTTTTTATAGTATTCAAGACATTTCACTTTATTAATTTTTTTCTTTGTAAGATTTATCACTGACACTGTGGCTATTTATGAGCAAATATTATCACCTTTTTAATTTTGTTAATTTTTATTAGCATCAGTACCATTTAATTTACTAATTGAAACGATCACTTGTTAATTTGCTTTTTGTCTGCATTAATGCTGACTTATCATTC
Organism: Thelazia callipaeda; assembly: GCA_900618365.1. Taxonomy (NCBI): domain Eukaryota; kingdom Metazoa; phylum Nematoda; class Chromadorea; order Rhabditida; family Thelaziidae; genus Thelazia; species Thelazia callipaeda. The sequence continues at coordinate 5,839 of UYYF01000491.1, forward strand.
ATTTGTTGTAGAACTAAGAACTGCAATTAACTATATTTATCAAATCACTTCAAACTTTCAACATCATATTATTTGTTGTTTTTCACACTACTTAGTTGCCAAATAAGTGTGCGTTCTCCAACTGAATTATCCAAATTTTACTTTCATCTTTACATGTAGATTTTTGTTTGATATATGCTAGATATAAAATTATGAATGCAAGGGTTCTTTAGAACACTTCTTACCGATTGAACAGATTTAAATTATGAATGCAAGGATTCTTAAAACACTTTTTTACTAGATAAAAAAGTTTTGCGTTTTGCTATTTAATATTTCGGTAACACATCTCTTAGGCGTGGTATTGAAAACCAACCGAAGTTTGTGCATAACTTGATATGTTTTCATGTTCATTCAATAGGGTAGTTCTGTGAAAATAGTTTTTCCAAAATGGGCAGAGTATTTACTGTCGACATCCAGAACTATGGAGGGGAAGTTTTCTGAACTGTAGATCATTTCAAGCTGCCACTGCTAACTCCTAACACCTCTTTCTTACTCAGTTTTGCATATTGCGACGGCTTCCACAATTCATAGGCAAGCTTGCATGAGGAATGAAATTATATGTTGAAAGTAATATATTACATATGCATATCATTGCTAGATTATGGTGAGTGTCGATTGATGCTCATGTCATACGTGGATCACATCCGACAAGAGACGGTATGGGATGTTGTTGTTTCATTTCATACCTCTGATCATTTTGTGCAGCGATCAGTTGTTAATCTGTATTCAACCTTAAAATTATGGAAAAGTAATTTGTTATACCGTTATTTGAGAAAGTGCTCTTATCTATTTCGTATATTTACGTAATGAAGTATTACTCTCACTTTTCAGCGTTTTCCATATGAATTGTTGGCTTCTATGGTTTTCCTCGTACCAACTATCGGGATCATTTTGAATGAATGAGGAAAGAAGTTCGCATTTCTATCAGACGACCATGTGGAATGGTGAAAGTTTAAGAACCAACTTTCTGAATGCCGTTCAGGTCTTCAACTTTCTTATGCAATAGCATTGGTTCAAAGTTTATGCTTCTTTTCTAACTTATAAAGCATTTGGAGTTTATAAAAATAGTTTCTCTTATTGTAGCAGTTTGTGATTTTAGATTTATGAAATAGACTTTCTCTGCTTGAAAAGTTTTAGTTGAAATTGTGAGTGAAGTGGTTTGGAGTAATCCATTTCAATTATTGTTACAGCACATTTCTTTGAAAAACTTTTGTTACGGACTTTACAGAGCGCGGGGTCTCAAGAAATCCCTAATGGACTCGTGGAAGATTTTAGAACAGCATTAGATATACTGGCTCAGGCTGCACCTACTTCTAGTGTAACATCCATTGAAGCAGGTAGTAATACAAGTTTTCTAGTGTGAATTCATAAATTAGGTGCACTTTAATTCAATTAAGAAATGTTGATAGTTTGCAGCTTGCTCTTGCCACTGCTCAGATTGTTTTATAGTTCCACCATGTCATTTACTGCACGTTTCATTAAGCGACGTGCAGGCTGTCATAAAATTTTATAGTGTAATTTCCGTGTTCTAGGCGAATCTTACTTTTATTATCAAATTAGATCTGCTTACAGGGTGAAATTACAGTTAAAAAACTGTTATAGAGTAATATAAGATTACTGGGAGCTTCACTCTCCTTTAAAATTCATTATTCCAGGAAGTAGAATTGATCGTGCAGATACGGTTATTCTTATGGATGAAGATAGTTCTTCTGGTGGTTCTAGGCACAGGCTTACGCCAAATAGTAACGGCAATCAATTCGAAAGATCCAGAAGTTTGTGGACTTTCATTACTTTCTCTTCGTTTACCACAATAAGATTTTTGAAGCTCAGCATTTATGTGCGTTATGAGAAGTGCAATGTATTTTTTAGCTGACTCATCTATTAATCAAGGAGATCACACTTCTACAAATGGTGGTACAGCAAATCTTCAAAGAGAACTAAGCCGTCTTCGTGATTTCATTCAGAGTGCTGAATTGCAGAGGGTATGGATTTAAAATACGATTTTCGAGTTCAGTACCTTTTTCATTTGGTAGAACTAGTTCAAACGATATTTAAGGAAAACCCATTTCCTGTTAGCTGAAAATAATGCATAAATTCTTCATACTTCCAGTTTTCGGTTCTGTTACTCAACACTGTGCCATTTGTCATCATTTTGCTTTCTAAAACTGTCATTGATGGATTTTATTCATTGCTCACCCTTTTATCCGCATTTATTTCCTTTCATGTTGCAAACAGCACTTTTCTAGCTTCCAGAAGGTATTTTTCCACTTTCTTTGCTTTTTTTATTTTCCTCTAACTAATTCATTTCATTTTAACAAATACAATCCCCAACGTTTTTTGGTGTTGAATTATCAACTTATTTCACATTATTTCTCATCGTTACATTACTTCCAAATTTTGTTTTCATTATCTTCTGTGTATTTCATTGCTATTCGTATTACTGTTTCATAGTTCAATCATTAATTAATTTTCAGGGAGAAGCGTTACTTTAATCTATTGCAGTCCTTCGCATCTTCCTTTTTGTTTTTCAATTTTCACTCATTTTTTTACGGTATTATTCCTGTTAGTTTATATAGATACCATGATTCGAAAAAGAGTGTCATCGTTTTTAAATATCATGATTTTTGAGATTTATTCATAAAAGATTTTGTTTTCAGGATTGGATTCAGTTTATCTACCATTAACATTTATGTCACATCTCATAAAACCTGTCACTTTCTTCAGCACATTACATGTTGTCTTGGTCAATGATTTTGCTGTAAAAATTATAACAGTCGAGTTAAAAGCTGGAGTATGGTTTTATTTATTTCGCATTAAACTTTTCATTGTATATCAGTTTGCTGTGATATCGTTGTATATCTAGCTTTTGGAGAGGAGTTCTCATATCACTGTGATTTTTTTTGTCGTGGTATTTTCATGAGCTCACACACTGCAAAAAGAGTAAGAAGACGTAAGATTTATTTCTAACGCCCTCAAAATTCATTCATCAAAATTCAAGTTTACTATATGATCATATCTTGTGTGCGAGTAACATTTAATAACTGATTGTTACACAAATCAATTAAATTCGAGATACTAAATCAGATTAAAAACGAGATACTAAATCAGATTATAGTTGCAAGTCTACTTGTCAAATAGTTTAGAATTGTCCCGTTATAGTCTAATTAAATTTGGTTTGTTTTACATTTTTTTCAAATTTAAAGATGATTTTTTACTCTATTTTAGCTTACTCTTTTGCCGGTAAAAATAATTGGCGATAGACGTTTGCGTCGACTTTTTCAATGGCTTGAATATACCAGTCAATTCTATCGCTATATTTTGCCTATTCCACATTGGATGCGTTATCTTAGCTATTCACAATTCTCTACTCCATTGACTTCTTTTAGCGATCATTTTTTTGCTGTAATATACATACTCTATAAAGTAAGTATATGAGTGAGCTTTAAACATGAAGATAAAAGCAAGAACAACAGTGAGATGTTTTGCATTTGTAGGATATTTTGCAGATTTTTGCATTTCAGGCATGCTTAATACACATAATTGGCAAACGTTGGTTTGAGAGCACGAAGCGTATTTTTCGTTTAGCTTCTATTGGCTTCAATATATCAATGAAAAGTGAAGAATCAATGCAGTGCACGATTTGCTTTAATGATTTGTGCAGTCCAATGAAGGTTTGTCGCGTTTTAATTTAACTTTATTTATTGATTTGTAAATATTTCTATAACTGGATCATGTCAATCTTGTCGTTTAAATAAGTTTTTCCATTTGTTACATATTTAGTAATTTTTTTTCGTTAAAGTTGTCCAAGTAGTTTTGATTTCAGTCTAAATAATTTTTAACTGTTTGTGAGCATCACTTAACTGGTGTTCTCGGATTTTAATTTTCTAATTTAACCATTTTCAGCTTTCTTGTGGTCATATTTTTTGTGAAGAATGTATCAGCATTTGGTTAGACAGTGAACATACCTGCCCAATGTGCCGAGCAACAGTTGCCCAAGAAGATAATATGTGGAAAAGTGGAGAGACTACATATTCCCCGCAGTTGTGCTAGTGACATTTGCTCGTAAATTTTCTTTTTAATTTGTGATTTTCAGTACTGCCTGGAGAGGTAATGAGACCAAGTTTTTGCATGTTAATAGTATAAGGTTTCTACCATTTTTTTGTGATTTCTCTACTGTTATATTCTCAGTGACTGTTTATAAAACATAGCAATGAAACAGAAATTAATTTAAAAAAAATTATGGGTGTGATTTACTGCTTTCAATATTGGGAGAATTATTGTGCCGATTTCAAGATTCGTTCACGTTTAATGTAAATTCCTTCTTTACCATAAAAATTGTTTTTAAATTACTCAGAACAAAGGTTTTGAGGCATAATTTAAAAATATACGGGAAGATAATGATGTTTCTGTCATCATTGGTACGTTAAATAGGTAAATAATATATTTTCGTCTCTTTTTGTGGAATTCCTTAAACAGTGTTTGTGCTTTTTATTCGGGTTTTGTTTTCTTGTTAATTTATTTCGCCATGCCATGACTGTCTATTGTACTAAACAGAACTAGCAAGAATTATCGAATATTGGTGCTGGTGAAAATTAGTTTAATTTGTTGTTGTCAGAAAATACTTTGTTGATTATTAGTTATTACTTGAAATTTCCTTATGATTTATAGCAATTAAGTTCGGAAACACCAGTTAATATTTAATTCAATGTATTTTAAGTTAAGAAATTTGCAGTTTTTGCCAAGTTGTATTATGAAGACGGTAGGGTTCTTGTTGATGACGTTATAGAGATAATGCAATGAAATTTTGTGCCTTCTATTTTGGTCTCATAAACAAGTTTAGGAGTTGGTTTAGATAATACTGTAGTTGGTAAGGTTTGTGTTTGGAAGACAGTACAACATCCGCCGAATAAGTTTGAAGAAGTTTGAATAGGTATTTTTCGCTTACATCCTCTGAAAAGAATAACCAGAAACTTTATAGACTTGCAGACTTTTGTAAATAAAATTAATGGAATCAATTAGATGAAGTCATTTATAAATCTTTAAAACATGAAGATAGATATGTGAAAAAAATTGAGCGAGGGTAGTCACTGAAGTGGATGATTCTGTATTCGAATCTTCACTTAAATTGCTTTCAATTAACCTATACTGGAATTTTGCTGTGATATTAGTACGTTATATACACTTATATTGTTATTCTAGAAAAACTTGTCATTGGATTCGGTGTATTTCTTGAAGCTTTCATTCCCTGTAGTTAGTATTTACCTATTGACATATGCATGACTTAAGTTTAAAGGGTAGCATTTATTTCTCCTGAAGAACTGTGCCAGACAATCTAAACAAGCAATAGTTAGTGTACAGAAAGTAATGGTTCCATGAGTTAATGTTATGAGCTATTAGTTACGGAAATATTTTCCCACTGAAGCTGTTGGAATTGTTCATCTGCATTGTAGTATTATGCAGTTTTATGTGTTAATTTGTTCACATTTATAATTATTAAGTCAGGAAAAAAAGCTTAGAGCAACATGACATTAGGATTTGATTTCATATCATAAAAACCTGGAGGCGTCAATAATTTTTTATTCATTTGAATGATAACTTACAGCATTACATTTTATACTGCTCTTAGGACGAAGTTCATATTTTAAAGAGAAAGCTGTTTCTAATAAAAACATTCTTACTTCATTCTGAACATAATTTTTAGATTTACAGCTCTAGCCCTTGCAGTCTGTGAAAGATCGGAGTGTTTGCAATAGAAATGTTAGCTAAGAAATAATCCTTATCTGAACTATTTAATTTTTATAATTGCTATAGGTTTTCAGTACATGATATTAGCAAGATGTGACTTGTCGTTTGTTCTGCTTGAGGTCGGCCAACGGAAGGTCCACCGGATATCATAACCCACAATAAGAAACAACAAGTAATCCTGATAGAACATCACTGGTCAGGACAAGTTGACAACAGTCGATACCGAGATGAGCAAAAATAATGATATACTGTCTATTAAACTCGGGCCAGGGACGACAGGACGAAAACAATTCCATATGTGTGATAACTTGGGATGGGATTGTAACCGACTTCCGTAAACGCTACGCGAAGGAGATCAATATATCTGACCACGTGAGACATATATGCATAAACCAGTCGATATTGTTTAAGAAAGCGCTCGAAAGTATCTCATTCGTTACCGGTATGAATTTTAGAAGGGTGAGGCAAAAGAGATCAGTACAATAAAATCTGAGTGAAGGACAAGTACAGCCAGAGTACTGGAATACGATCTAGAGCCAGAAAAGAACACTAACCTCTATATACATATAGAGAGAAAGTGGGCTGAGGTAGCTTTCAGTGGTTGATTTGGAAGAAATAACGTAGAATGAACAAAATATACTGCATTTGCTCCTTGTCGCAGTCTCTCTTTTATCATAGAAAAATCTTAGAAGAATTATGAGTTGGAATGCCAGCATATCATTATTTTTGCTTATCTCGGTCGGTATCGACTGTTGTAAACTTGTCCTGACCAAGGATGCCAACCTCTATCAGTATTACTTGTCGTTTCTTTTTGTGGGTCATGGTATCCGGTGAATCCGCTTTTATTTTGATTGCAGTTCTTACTCTCGTATCGACTGTGATCTCTACGTTCTCATTCACAACAACCTCAGAATAGCTTTCCATTCACAGGAATGCTTTAGATCGTACTTATTGTAGAATACCGTGAATGCATCACACAACGTCATTATGTCTTCTAGTATAGTCGTGATATAACATTTCCGAGCATTGCTACCGTCTTCATACGTTTTATACAATGTTGGCACTTATATTTTTCAACTTCAAGCATATTTCTATCCTGGACGTAATCTTGCGAGGTAATGTTTCCGTATCGTAGCCATATTGATGAATCAGCTGTAGACGAGATTTTATTTGTCCGTATCTTGTATAGCCCTGCATGATAAGTTTGTTTTTCTATTCCGCTATACAAGACGCCTTCTAGGCTGCTAATACGTTTTCGACGCTAGGATTTTCTGCTAGGTTGTGCTTAATCTTTAGATTGGGCACAGTAGTTGCTAAGTGTGTTGTAACTTCGGAGTCTGAAACAAATTCTTCCAGATATTCATTGTGCCGAATATCATCGTCTTCTCCCACTTTCGAATTCCACATCGTGGCTAAGAACTCTCTGTTTTCCTCTGTCTCTGCATTGTGGCTAACAGGTTGTTCTCAGTTAGTTTTTTATACAATCGCCTTCTGAACAACTAAAAATGCACATTAGGACTCATAACTTTTATTCTATTTTCATAAACTCTCACACGTTCTGTCAGCATGCTCAAGGCTTCATGACAGTCACGTTTGAGAGCAAGCATGAGATTCATGCTTCTCATACACTTTTCGGCTCCCTTCAGATTTTTAAATTCAAGTATTTCAGCTGCCAAATATCGCTGTATGAGTGTTTTGTGGATATCATTTTCACTTCTTTTCTATTTGCCTTCCCAGCCATTAGTTAACTGATCTATTGGTGTGCTGGGATGTTCTCTCGTACTGCTACCATATCCACCGTTCTAGCGTCGTTAGCTGTCGGTACCAATACGATTGTTGTCGCAGCTGTTCGCACTGGTATTTAGCCATTCACTTCCATCGTCGCATCATAACATCGCCATAACAGACATCTGTCTGTAGAGCGGAGAAAAAAGTAGAAACAAATTACCAGAAAATGTGTTTCGTCTAATCTAAAAACAGGCACAATTTTCGTCCACAGGTACTTGAAACTTGGGTAATATATCCTATATATATATACCTATCTAAAGACTAGGTACAATCGCTGGAAATCCTAGCGTTAAAAACATATTAGCAGCCCAGAAGGCGTTCTTGTATAGCGAGATATAAAAGAAAACCCACCATGCAAAGCTATACAAGATGCGGACGAACAAAA
>UYYF01000492.1:0-13787 GCA_900618365.1 Thelazia callipaeda
TGCATACACAAAAATAAAATAATAGAAGAGAGAAGAGCATTAAAAATAGATATAATTAATAAAAATAGAAAAATAGATATAATTAAGGAGAAAATTGATCATATTTTTTGTCCAATTTATACTTGGAAAATAGCTAATAATGAATATAATCACAATTAATTTTCCAAAGTTATAACTTCAACTATTAACGTCTTTTTTAGATATTTTATGGTGGTGAAATGAAAAGTTCCAACTTCCAAATGCTTTTTTGATTATATTCATTTATTAATTGTATTTTTATAATTTAACATATTTATAAAATATGTTAAATTAGATTATAAAAGCAATCAAAATGTATAATATGAAGTAAATTTTAAAGGAAAGCTATTCGAAGTAAATGGCAAATTCATTGTAAAGCATATCGTAATCCCACCAAATGCAACATTTTCATCAGCAAGAAAAAAGTTATAAAAACAAAACAAACATATTATAACTTTTCCATAAAATAAGAATTAAAATATCGTAATTGAGTTACAAGGTATATGATGAGCAAGTTTGATAGATTTTAAGTTGAAGGAAAAATTTTTATTTTTATAGAAAGTATTTGACATAAAATGTTAAGAAAATAAGGCGTCTGGTGGCAATACAAAAATAAATAGCCATTGCATAATCACAACTGAAGCAAAATCTTAATTAGTAGAAGAGTAAGTATGGAAAAATTTAAATATAAATATTAGGCACTTTTATTAAAATTAACAAAAACCAGTATTTAACAGAATATCATATAATAGTCAATCATAGACATTTCATGCAAAATTTTAAAAAAACTTTTGCATAATTTGTAGCCTATGTTAGCAAGTAGTAATTACTGTAAGTTTCAATATAATAAATTAAAAATAATAAACGTTTTGCGATAAACAGTAAATGTTAATCTAATCACTGCTGCGTCGAAGAGAAGAAATTGTTTGGTAACCACTGTACCTCATCCATAACCCATTGCTACAAATTTTTGAATTAATTTTTAATTGAATGAAAAAAATAAAATAAGCTAGCGCAAACGAGTGAATTTAAAAATTTATCAAAAGTATGAAAATGTAAATTTAATAAAAAATACAATGTAAGAAAAAAGTAAAGCGAAATTTACTTGATTCAATTCACCACGTGTACATTCACTTAATGTGGGTGTTAAAATAGTTATTGCACGATGACTACTTAAATCTTCGGAAGGTTGATCTAAACACAGTCCACTTTTAACGTGATGGAAAGATTTTCTCTGAAAATACAAGCAATTAAAATTTTTGAATGCTGAAATAGGTTTATACTTCAAAATTAAGGTTTATTCATAAGAAATTTGCATATAAAAATATTTTTCATCATCGTTCATTTAATAAGATATATTATGCACTATTTTTTAATAAAAATCTTGTATCTTGTGTTAACTATAATCATAAATATAATGATAAATATTACGTATATTCTAAATTTTAAAACCTACGGCTTTTAAAATCTTGAACTAGCATGAATTATTATTTAGTTATTCGGCTATTTATTCTTCATACTTAAGCATATGCTTCATATTATTAAAATCTTCAAGATGTGAAATGAAACATATTATTTATTGGAACTAAATTTTTATACTTAAGAAATTAATTAACCATACAAATGCATCAAAATTAAATTAATTTAGAAGATTAAAATTAGTCATCCAAATTCTGTTATCGCCACTAAATCCTTTTTTTTTTGCATTTTCTTACAGTTATTTTCAATTAGAAAATTTTTTCAAACTTATTCACGACTCAGTGAACCGGTATATATGGCCTTAATTGTAAATCTATTTTCAAATATTTTGAAGTCCCAAAAGTTTGCATGTTAAAAACACTAAATTTTTAGCTGACAAAACAGTTACGCATATAGTGCATACATGAATATTATACGTCCAATATTCTGATTCATACTGTCCACATTCTTTCAAATGCAATTTCCATATTTTTGGTTGCTGTACTGGTTGATAAGCTCCAAGACAAAGATGTTCATCTGTCTTTATTTGACCTTCTTTAGTAAATAACCAAAGCTAAAAGTACTATCGCTTTTTAATAATTACTACTTTATCAATTTCTGTATTTTATCTCACAAGGCTTATCTGCTAGTATAGTAATAATGACATTTAACCCAACTACTGAAAAAGTTCACCTGCCATATATCAAAGCCAAGAGTACAACCAGCCAGTGTAATGCTACCTTGCTTGGCACCAGGTTCACCACTTCGAGCTAGCAAGCAATTTCCCGTAATTCTGTTCGAAATCTGAAATTATGCAAAAATTTCCAAACCTCAGTACGATCGAAAGATTGCAATTTGGAGCAATTATGCATCGTTGCTACTCTGATACTTTCCCCAAATGGAATCATCCAGTACAAGCATCCATTAAGTGCTTCCCTTTGCGATTTGGAATGAATTACCTAAAGAATAGGTTCTTTTTTGATAAGTAACCTAATTTATCTAAATCAAAATTTTTACTCTTTCTGCGTAATTCTTTTTTTTTTTGAACGCATAAAAATTTCAGAATTAGGTATTAATTTATCGGGAGAATTTTACAAAACTCTTTTACTGGCAAAAATTTATGGAAAAACATGACTAATTTTTGTCGACCTATCTAAATCTGAATAGAATGTATTGCATAGTTTATTGCAACTATACACTACGATCATTTCAGTGATTTGAAGTTACATAAGCTTCCGTGCTATAAAACAAACCCGTCCAAAAGTGTTTCCAGGTAGTGGAAGGAAATGATCTGTCCAGACATTATCAAGAAACCATTTGAAACTTTTGCAATTTAAACGTTTTCTAAGTTCTACGCGGCTACTCACGTCAGTTGCTTCACGCATTTTATATGCTTCTAAAATGTATCAGAGTAAAAAGTTAATTAGTTGAAAAACTATGTTTTATATGACATATTATTTTCAGAAATTTGGTTTTAGTCTCTGTATTTTAAAAATTGTATTTTTTTAAGACTTAAAACATATTTTTAAATTTGCTATATCCATTCAAAATACCAAAAAAAATTTACGAGGTGCCATCTTGTAAAAATAAAATTTCCATTCATCCATCCAAACTTCGGCTACACGCAATAAATTACTATTCAGAATTATTCCAGATTTGCGTCCCGGAAAGTCATGAGGAGAAGATCGGCGAAAGACGTGACCTACGTGAGAACAGGGCAATATCTCAATTTGTCCACCACATTGCCAAATCTAGCATCAATATTTTAGAATAATGACTTGATATTTATTCAATTATTCATCAAATGTCGAAAGTAGTTAAAAATTTATTTTTAAATTAAACAAATATTGTAGAATGTAGCTAAAATTATACATGAATAAGATGATACTAATATTCAAATTAGCAAATTAGATCAAGTTTTACCGCTACTTTTTATACTTTAAATTTTCAATAAGTAACAAAAATCAATGGAATCATTTTTGAAATATATTCACTACTTTTTCCTTTTCTTATGACTAAAGTTGATAGCTTTTTGCAGATTTTTCAGTAAAATAAGTTGTAACCAACTCTTAAAGATATTTCAATATTTTCGCCACCCCAAATATCCATTTCAGGATCGTAAGTGCCAATTTCTTCAAAATATTTTCGATCAATGCTAAACAATCCCCCAGCCATCATTGGAGATCTGAAATTCTATTCAGTAGTAATAAGCATATAAATAAAGCTATTGTACAAATTTTTTAAGTTTATTTTATAATTTTTACAAAAGGTTGAATTTAGGAGGTAAATAAATGGAATATTATTTGTAGATTACTTTGAGGAGATAACCTCTTTTTTAGGTAGAGCGAAGCAGAAACAAAAAGTCTATAATTTGCATATGATATTTTGCTGACATATATTAATTTATTATAATTCAAACTCTTATTTGATTTTTAAAATCAAACAAATCTCATTAAAAAGTGAAAGAGATTTGGTAGATGTTTAAAATATACGCAAATTTTAATAGCTTTCAATATGATTATATTTAGTTTGAAGTGAAACCACCAACGCAATTGGCTTTGTTGGGTCATCTCTACGTAATTTTACCATTTCTGGTGGCACAGCATACCATCGAAATTGCAGATTCCAGTTGAAACCACCGCGGAACAATTCAATACCTTTCTGATATGCAAATGTCCGCTCATTGATTACATCAATTACTGGACAAACTACTGCTTTTCTGCAATATAAAAATTTAATAATGTAGAAGAAAAATCTTCGTATTATAAGTGTTAATTAATGTTGGTATAATTTGAAAATTTTTTGAAATATCTTTAGATAAATATATTTAATATACTGTATAATTACCGATTTTCTTTAATTCGAGCCAATAACGGTTCTAACCATCCCTTAGTACATTCGCAATGTGAGTCAAGAAAGGTTAAAACATCACCATTTGCTTCTTTAGCACCAATCAAACGTGCTCTGATCAAACCTATGCGTTGATCAGCTCTGATCACTTTAATATGAATACCTAATCGAGTTACGAATTTGTCAAGCTCATCTTTCAAGAAACCTATAATATTGTATTTCCAACATTAATTATTCAATATTGTTATTACTAAAATATTATTATTATTTATTTAGTTATTAATACTACCATTACCAATAATAACAATAACAATTACATTAATAATAGTACTAATTATATTATTATCAATAATAGTATTATCATTATTAATGGCAATACTGTTAGCAATAAAATGAAATAGTAATCATTTAAAAAGTTCGAAAAGAATAGTGCAATTTAAGTTAATTTTCTTTTAATTTTTTTGGAATTAATAGCAAAGTTAACAAGTATATAGAAAGGAAAAATTTACTTCTTGAACTAAAATCATCGACTAAAATTATTTCCTTCAAAGTTTCAGGTGGTGACCTTGATATGACAGACATGACAGTACGCATTAACGTTGAAAATGCTTCATTGTGAAAAACGATAATAACACTAGTGCTTGGCAGTTCAGAAGCAACTAAAAGTAATCGTTTATCACAGCTGATTTTACTAATTTTTTTATACTTGACATTTTCAATAAATGCTTACAATATTATTAACTGCAAATAATAATTGTAATTAAAATTATATTATGATTGAAAATAATAGTATTATCATTATTATTAATAGTTATTATTAGTATTATTAAATGAAAATTTGATGATTACTCGGATAGCTTTTTGCTCGGCACTGATGTTTGCGAATATCAGGCAAAGTTCGATTCACAGATATTCGATCGCTCACTAATAAATTGAACTGAAATTTTCTCCTAATTACTGTAATATAATAATTAATTTCAGCTATATCATAATTTTAATTCTTTTGTAAAGTTTCGATGGAATTAAAGCACTTTGAATAACTTTGAAATCTTTTCTGAATTCTTTAAAAAATTTGTGATTCAGACAATTTAAGTTTTGTATGCTTTATCTGAGCCTAAAAATGATTTTTGTGCAATATTTTTGGAATTCTTTTAAGTACTACTTGATTGATTCCATAAGTATCTTCGGAAAGACGTTCTTCAGCATCACTTAATTTCACAGGTCGTCCACCTTCGCCAGCACCAGAAATCGGCGCATAATTATTAGCATTTAATTGCTCTAAAAAAATGTAATTCACTAAAATTATAAAGTTGAAGAAATATAATAATTATCTGTTAATTAATTCCATAATTAATACTTTCTAAATTGAAGAAATTTCGTTTAATGAGCAAAAAAAGTTAAAAAAAAAATTGAAACAGCCATGATAAATCTGACATGACCACCAGCGAAAACCAGCTTCAATAAGTTAAGATTTACCTGAAGTTAAATTAGCTAATTTTTCTCTAGCGAGATTTCCGTTGTAATGACCAACAATCACTTGTATCCCTTGACTTCTATGCAAATCACGCTCTGTTGATACTTCGTCAACATTTGCAGTTATCTAAATTTACGTTTATATTTGAAAAATTGCGTAAAATACTGCATTTCTACATTAATTTTTGAATTGCTGACTTTTATTATCTATTTTAATTGCATATTTTTTACTATATTTGATCAAAAAAATGCGCAAAAATGACGCTGAAAAAACGCTTTCGTCTTTTTCGCAAAAAATGACGCTTTCGTTTCCTATAAATTTGATGCAGTATTTTTAAATATTTCAAATAAATATTTTTTTGAGTCATAATTTTCCTTATCAACTTGAGCACTAATTACCAGATAACTTATTTTACAAATTTATTAACTTATACAAATTAGCAAAGGTTTATTCATACAAAAATTAAAAATTAATGGAAATGAACATTTTTTTAATGAAAAAATTTGAAAAAAAATCTAACTTTGTTTTGTATTATCAAAATGGTAATTGTCAGTAAGCACCAACATGTCACAAAAGCCAAAATAAGCAAAGCAGCAAATAATAATTTACGTAGTTTACGTTTGCGCGGGCTACGTAATCCACTGATATACATTAGAATTAGAAAGGACTAGATATTAAAACTGCCATTTCCAGTGATCAAATTATTGATGTCAATTATATCAAAGAGTTATGAAAAAGAAAGAGATGGGACAGCAAGGGCTGAATACCTCTACAGAAGTAATAATATTGAAGTTGAAGGACGATAGTAATATTCTTTTCATTCAGAACATTCTGCAAATAAAGTTTGATATTTTTATACTAAAATATTAGATTGATAAAAAATACAATTGATCAAACTGGATATGGTTAATAGGATTGAAATAAGTAGTAGATAAATAAGTAATCAATAATATAATGATAATCTAATCTAAAATAGTGATAAAATCAGTGATTTGAAAAGTTATCCAAAGAATATCTGCAAGAAAAATGCAATTTTGATAAGAAATAATCGCTAGAAACAAGTTTGAACTTTGTGGCAAAGAATGCGATTACAAAAATTGAAACAATTCAAAATTATCAATTTTTTCTTAAAAACATTTTCAGTAATGAATTGTGAACATTTTTAAGAAAATCGCAACTCTTTTCAATTCTTTTAAAATATGTCACACTGAAAAGAAGTACTGAAAAAAAGCATCTAAACAAATATTATCAGACTGAAAACATAACAGGTTAAAGTAGGCAAAAAGTATTTGTATTTATTATATAAAATATAAAAATCATTAAAAAAATATATTTATTAAATTATATACGAATTTAAAATATGTAAAAAATGAATTTCATATATGTTAAATATATTTATTAAAATATCAATTTATTAAAAAGAAATGTCCACTTTAATTGTGTTCTATATATTATTAAAATATCAATTTATATTTATTAAAATATCAATTTATTGAAAAGAAATTTCCATTTTAATTGTGTTCTATTAGTAGTGTATTAGTTTAATTATTTTAAATAGTTTTTAATAAAATTCAAAACTTCTTCTTAACGTATTTACCTTTGCAATTAGGTAGGTAATATTTATTTAAATGCTTTTTTTTTGCAATAATTCTTTTCTTTTCAATATGATATATTCTAAGAAAGTTAACATATTTTGCTACTTTAAATGAATAATAAATCAAAAATTAAAAACATTTTTTCACTTCAAATATTTTAGATAACGAAAATACAACCATAACTTCATTAGCCTTTTATGGTCAATCCCATGCGCAAATTAGTTGTCTATGCTTAATTTTAACTATGCAATTGTTCAGATTCTTGCAAGTTTTTTTCATCAAAAATATCCTTGAAAAATCATTCTTTATGCAGGTATTTTTTTGAATCATTCAAAAAATCGAAACAATTTATGAAAAATAATTTTTTAATAATTTCAATCAGATAATTGATATGAAAAGCAAGTAATCTGTACATATGTATTGGATTTATGATATGAGCAATAAAAATTACTGCTCAAGTAATTTGCAATCAGAATTTATTAGGAAAAAATTTAGTCAAATAAGCAAGTGACAATTAATAACAGTTTGAAAAAAACTTAAATTTTTACTTCTTTGTCTGCAGTGCCTTAAAAAACTTAAAAAAATGAATTACTTAAAATACTCGAATTAATAAAATTTTTAACGAAATTTGAGGGGAAAGAAAGGAATGAAACTAAAATTTAAAATCGAATTTGATTAATTATTTATTCAATCTTTTTCTTTCAATACTGACAGTAACTTTTTTTAAATTACAAATGATCACAACAAATTTTCGACAAAAATTTAAAAAAAAAGAAAAACAAAACAGAGGCCAACGCAATGCGATTGACACCAATAATAAAAGTAATCTCGAAAAAATATTGAGAAAGCAATTTATTTTTTTTGTAATTTGAACTACAGTAAGCACTAGAAATTGAAATCTTGATCTAAATGAAAATTCTGTGCAAAATAAATCACTCATGATTGGATATGAATCATAACTTCTGCTGTTGTACTATAATGTTTCATTGACAGCTATAAATTAGTAGAGAACGTTAAAATTGATAAATTTTTGTGAAAAAAATAAACTCGCCGTAAATTAAAAATAGATCATTTTGAGTGATTAGCTTCAACTTACTTCAGTTGTTGCAAAAATACTCAAGTATTGAATCAGGTTACAATGATCTAGGTCACAATGTACCTATGCTTCGATTATACAAAAATGAAGTATATAATTTTGAATTATTTGAAAGATCAAGTACATAAACGGACAACAATAAGGAATAATCATGCCATATATACATAATATGAACGTACTGTACGAAATCTGATATCATTTGTAAGACTTGTAATTATCGTGAAGAAAGCTCAACATTGTCTGAAATGGAATATAAATCAGTCTTAATTATTGAAACACTGAATATAAAAGTCCAAAATATTAAAAGGTCAATCAAAAAATAAATTAACAAAATTTTCTGAACAAGCAAAATTTTTTTTTCATGTATAAAAGTTAAAGGTCAAACAAAAACGTTGCCCAATAGGTTTTTTCCAAGCTCAAATAGAATATTCGAAATTTGCTAAATTTCACACAAAATTAACAAATCTGCATAAAAATGAAATTTGGCTATTAAAAAAAGTATTTTGACAGTACTTTACATTTAACATTTGTTTTTGTACAAAGTGACAAAACTGTGTATAAAATTTAAATTTTTGAATATGTAATAATAATTGAAACAAATTTGATTACTTTTGCATTAGATATGAAGAAATTACATTTGCTTATTTACTTTTAGAGTTAATATATTTAGGTAATGCTTATTCAAAAGTTGCCAAAATCTTCGTAATATTAATTTTAAGCATTTCATTACTGATTGAAATAATTAGAGTTTATACAAAAATGACCAAATCTGATTTTGTCTTTTACGATTGTTCGAGAATTTATGATAAAAACCATTTAAAAAAATCATAAAATGATGTATATTTTCATATGTCAATTTTCTAGATGTACAAGCACACAACATGACAATATTCTGAGGTTAAATTAAAGTGCTTTGGATTATTCGAAAGTAAAATTTTGGTGAACTAAACTAGCATAAATGTTCAAGTGTAAGTATTGGTTATAAGTGCTCAGGGGAAGTTAATGGGGTTACTGGAGGTCACGTCTGGACATTTCATTTAATTCAATCACATAAGTGCATAATTATACTTCTTAATAGTCATAGTGAGAGCCTTTTACCAAAAGAATCACTCTTTCTGAGAAAAAAACGTAGATTCAAAAAAGCCGTTTTTAATAAAGACGTACAGTCACTGATGATTTATGCTTAGAAACACATTTGGCATGACAGTTTTACTACAGACATTGAAAAAAATGGAGAGGCAAATGAATTGATAGATAAATAAACAGATCAATAGATAGGGAGATAGATAGATAGATAGATAGATAGATAGATAGATAGATAGATAGATATACTCGTCTTTTTATTTAGGAGTTATAAATGACTCTCTCAGATTTGAACGTTTACCGTTACATACAGCAATAAATTGTGTTTTTAAATATCTGACTACTGCTTGTATATATGTACAAAATGAGGTTAAAGGAATAAATTTTGGAGTAAAAGAAAGAGGCAGTTTATAAATTGGTGTTAACAGAAGTGATGGCAAAGCGAGAAATTTTTATCCTTCACATAAATGCATTGCAAATTTATTGTGTATTAATTTATTCATGCATTCATTCATTCATTCAGTCAGTCAGTCAGTCATTCATTCATTGATTCGTTGTATGAGTAAGTCGAGATTGAGGTCAACAGAAGGAAAAATTGAGCATAACAATGTCCTAAAATGGACAAATAAATAACCAGCAATGGCACCAGCAGGCAACAAAATTACACTTTACACATTTCTTTCTACTAAATTGTATTTACATAAATATATAAAAGTATACTGCCACATGAGCGTTACTTCAATCGTACGTGTATATACTTAATTATTACGCGATAAAATTTATTTACATCACAAAAATTAGCATGTAAAATAACTCTTACACAAGTGTACTTCACGTATATTTCATACACGTATTTCATATTTCATACACAAGTGTACTTCAAAACTCACTATGAATGCGTTATTTGATTACACAAACAATATGACACAACGTGAACGTGATGAATATTAAAATAATACCAAAGCAGTAATCAAAATAAAAATTAGTAGAAAGAATAATTATTCAAAAGTTAAAAATAGACAAATTTGGAAGAATTGCCAGTCTGTGTCAAACGTAATGAATAAATCAGCTGAAATTTCATGAAGAGCGAAGATTGAACTGAACTCAATAATGTCTTTGTGTGTACTGATATGTGCAAATGTATCTATCATCTCATCTATACGTGACGAGTGCGCCCTGTATGGATAACAAACCTGCTTTGGAATCTGCAATGATATGATTTGTTGGATCGGAAATATCCAAATTCTTTGAAATATAATTTTTGCTGAATAATTTAATAAATATTGTTTGATTTATTCTTTATTACACTAAAACGATTTTCATTAAAAATTAATTAATAATACAATAAAACCAATAGTTGACAAAGATAACCATTTCATACTTATTTTTCTCTACTAAATATTTTTTTTAAAATTACTATTATAGTAACAAAAAATTATTATTGCAAACGTCAATAGTTCACATTCAACAAAAATTTTCACTTATTGAATGGTTGATCGTTATCATTTTAGCATCTGTAATGAATATTTGTAAAAAGTATTTGCAATAAGTAAATATGACTAACTTCAATGTCTTATTTTCTAAAATTCTAACACCAAAGAATCAAGTCAAGGCTAAATCTCTCTCTCAAAAAGAATTCCTTTCAATTTGATTATAAATTTTCAATCAATTCATTAAAAGTTTCTTTCAGTAAGTGTGTAACTTTCAATTTTGCATAATTAAATATTAATTTGTTCTATTATTTCATTAAAGTTTTTTCTTTTTCATTTATTTTAAATTTACAACTTTATTCAGACATTTATTCCATTCGTTAATTCAAATTCAAAGTTTTTCTTCACTATTTCATATTCAAATTTGAATCAAAATCAAACACTTTTAATAAAATTTTATCTATTAAAATAAATTTGCAGCAATTATTTGAAATGTTTAAAATTTACCTATACAAATAATGCTAAATATAATAAGAAAAATTAGCTAATTTAGCAAATTTTGCAAAATAATCAAAAATAGATATCAAAGTTATGAACAAAATGTAATCGAATAGTTATTGAACATTTTGATTTTTGATGTCAAAACTGTAAGAATTGTAAATTAAACGCGGCAGCAAACAATTTATAATGAATTTTTGTAATAATGAGCACTTTATATGACTCAAAATTAATTAATTAATTCATTGAGCAAAACTAAGTGATATTTTTGGCTGTTTATTTAGTCAAACTTTTTTTTCTTCTTTTTAGAAAAATTTAATTTTAACAGATTAATCAACCTGAACACGATAATTAATAATTAAATAAGAAAATTGAATAATTGGCAACAAAATTTTGTAAAATACAAAATTTATGAGTATTTGATATAGATGAATGAAAAACTTTTGTCTCATCTCATTATCAGTTGCAACAAAAATAACGGATAATATTTAAGCTTAATGGAAGGAAATGAATAATTTTGCATATGAGACATTTTTAACTTACGATAAAATTTTTGTTGCGAGAAGAATGAACTTTTTTTGTTAGTATAAATGGCATAGAAAATTCACTTTACTCGAATAGAATCTAAAAACTAACCATATCAATTCTTTACTAGAGACTGAATCTATGTCTGAAGATGATATATTCGATTCTGTCTGAAAAATCATTTGCTAAGAAATAAAGTTGTAATAGCATTTCAATTCAAATTATCGAGAAAATCATAAATTACTTTTAAAAATTTTTAAATTTTCATGCAAACAAAAAAATTAATATAAATTATTCAGAATGAAAATTCATACTGTATCGTCAAAGAGATTAGTTAGATTTCCTGAATTTTGATTTTTCATCAGTCGAGATCTGAAAAGCCAAATCTTTCAGAACTAAAAATAATATTAGCAAAAATATTCCAAACAGTTTCAAATTATTAAATGTTTTAATTACGTTGTCTTAAAAATTCTATTATTGTTCTTGCAGCAAATAAAAAATTTCTTAATATAAATTATAAGTATGTAATATTATTAATGATGATAAGAATTACAATTTTTATTCAGCAATTAAGCTTTTTATATAAATCAATTTTTTACTATTATCACTCATGTTTGTACTGTAAGTAGTGATAACAATAAAAATTTGTGCAAATTAATTTGCATAAAAATACAAAACAAGAATAATATTAAAAATAATTTTGAAATGCTCAAACTAACTTATTATTAAATGACATTAATAGTGATAATGGTGTTAAGAATAATAATAACATCAGTAATAACTTGATGGCTGCTATAATAACAGTAATAATGATAATAGCACTGCCTTCTTGAATTTAGGGGTAATATTCTACGCTCCTTCCGATGTCGTGATCTTGTTGATAACAGCTTTTCTTGTAATTTACTGGACGTGCATTCTACTGTATTTTCCTGATTCTTAACAATTATATTATACTGAAGCACTTTTAAAAGTTATATGCTGAAAATAACTAAGAAAGAAAATAAAATTACTGAAATTAAAAATGTTGCATTTCAATTGTTTATGCATAATAACTGTAATAATATGCAACAATCTTCATTTTATGCATTACTTATTTAATAATTCTTATGTAACTCTCAATTTTATACTTCAATGTTGCAGTTTTTGCAGCTAAAGGCGAAATAGAACAAAATTAAACACATTAACTACAAAAAAGCACTCACTAAAACCAACTAGTTAATCATTGTAAAAATAATACTAATAATAAATAATAATTATTATTATTATCATTTTTGTATTGATAATAACGAATAACAAGAGCATTAATGATAAGATATTTAAAAATTAATGATCATGTTATAACTGAATCAATTCTGATTATTTGACATGAAGTCGAAAAGTAGAGCCGTCTTTTAGAGTGCTTCTTTAATATGATGATTAGAATCAGTTAAATTGCGATTTTGAATATGTAACTGAAATTTTATCAGACTAAAATATGTATAAGTTGTATTTCAATATGTAACTGTTTCTAAAGATTGTCTTCTATGCTTTCTACGTTTGACAAACGTATATACAATCACTCCAGCTACTGCTAAGAATCCAATTGTCATCACTGATACTATCACAGAAGTCTGCAGTTTATCCTTCATCCTATAATTTATAATAAAGTTCAAGTTACTGTATTGAGAAAATTTTAATTTAGTCTATAGAATCTTTACAGCTTGAAATTGCTTATAATAATAATAATAATAATAATTAATAATAATAATAATAGTAATAAC
>UYYF01000493.1:0-13779 GCA_900618365.1 Thelazia callipaeda
GACCATTTTTTAAAGCTTCTGTTTTCAGGCTAAACGCAAACTTACGAAAATCGATCGTTACTTAGCAGATCTAGCTGGATCTATCTCATTTAACTGCATTTTAACGCAACTATTTTTTCACTGAGAGCAAAAAAATTTGCATAATGGCAAAAATGTAAAACTGCGCTCTATCACTGTAATATAGTAAAATTGAGTGAAAGGTGTTAAATATTAATAAAAATACTGACAAAAAAGCAGTAAAAAATATGTTTAATTGAAGTTATTAGCAATATTTCTATGTTGGATTATTATGTTTTGTTGTTGGTTGAAGTCTATTTGGTAGAATACAATTTTCTTTCTGACGAATTAATTGTGTTTGGTACATTTTTTGCATGTTATGCGAACTCAATTTATTACAAATTCCAATTTTGGTCAACAAACTTTTTCAGCCAATAATTAATTTCGAAAATAGTATATCATTATAGTTCAGCTTTTATGGTTCACTTTTGTAAAATTACAGTGTTAGCGCAAGAGTGAGAATTATTAATTATTGCAATATTTTCTTAAGAATATTCCTCTAAAATTGCATAATTTTTGGGATGATATCATTAAAAAACAAATACATTCATTCAACTGACATATTCTGTTCTTATTCAGCAAATCTACAGTTATTCTTTTATGAGGTCATGAAAATTTGCATATTGACAAAATCGTAAACTGTGCCCCAACATTTCATTACAATATTTTATTCGATTGCGTTCGGTGCTTTCCGTTTTAGATGCGTGCTGATAATGTAAGTAAATTATCTTTTAGAAAGAATATTTTTAAGAAATTTGTGTAAGTAAAAAGTTTGCTCGTTAAAATATCAGCGATGACTGCGTCAGAAGAAACCACCGGATTTGGTACTTGCAAGTGGTTTAATGTACTCAGAGGTTATGGTTTTATTACACCTGACGATGGTGGGGATGATATATTTGTACATCAGGTAAGCTGCTATTGTTTGTACTATTCAGTTTACATTTTAGCGTGCTAATTTGAGCAAATATTGCTTTGGTAGTATAATATGAAGAAAATATAAGCACTGAATAATATTCGCAAGTTTTAGTCTTCACTATTCATGGATGGATTCCGCAGTTTGGATACAGGTGAGCGCGTTCGTTTCGATATTCGAATTCGAAATAAAGGCAAGGAAGCGGTAAAAGTGACAAGTGCTGAGCCGGATGGAAAATTGAGAGGAAGCTCGATAAAGCCTTTTGGCAAGAGCAAATCACATTATATCAGGTTGTCTGATCTGTATTTCTCATATTTGAATGATTAAATATAAAAAGTTAATATTATCATCCAGTATTTCTATTCTATCTCATATATGCACTCAATGATTACACAAAGTGACTACATCTCATAGATTCTCTGTTATGTTTAGCGGTAGAAAAATACATTTTAGGTTGCTCTGAGTGCTCAATAATCTGTATTTTTGATTAATTTACCAGTTTCAGATGCTATAAATGTGGTTTATTTGGAAATCACATAGCAGCAAAATGCAAGACAGGTCAAGGATTTGACAAACTTTGCTACAAATGCCACAAGACTGATCACTTGATTGCTGACTGCCCACAAAGATCGTACGCGAAGAATCGCGTCGAGGATCAAAAGGTCAAACAGAGTGGCCAGCCATGCGAAGAAGAAACACAAACTATCAAGTTAGATAGCGATGAAAAGAGAGACTTGCACGATAATATGACCGATTCAAGCAAGTGCAATGCTACCAATATCACTAATGACAGTAACTGTTAAGCTTTACTCTTACTTCTGCGTATTCTTTCTTCAAATCCACAACAGTTATATCAAACTACTAAAATAACTACATATGGACGAGATATGATGTATTTATTTTGCTGTCTTCATGCAATAGCGAAAGGAATTTTGATATTTGAGGTTAGCAAAAAATAAAGTTATTGATGACAAGTATTGTACGTACAATTCCTTATGATATTTGAGACGGCTATTCTTTTCGTGAATAATTTTTTCCATTCGATCTGTGATTATTTTCTTATCTGTTTTGATTTTTGACAAGATTTATTCGTCTACATAATGAGATAATCTACGCTTTTTAAGAATATGTTAGGGGAAAATTAATGTTTTTACCAATTATCATATTGACCTCAAATGTCAAAATGTGAAACAAGAAATGCTGGACTTCCTTTAGTTTTTTGGATCGCAACAACTAGTGACCGTCTTAAGCGTTTTGTAGATCTTTGGTTGTAGCTTGCAATTGTGTTTATTCGTTTGCTCAGGTCCAATGTGTCAAGTGCAATATTTAATGCTCTCAAATATTTCGAATTGTTTAAAGAATCCATGTTGTTATCTATCTGTTCTTGGAAACATTTTATTAAGTAAAGGATTTTTTTAAGTCCTATTTATTACCTGCTGTGATGCAGCCAGTTTGTAAGTAATATATAATCATCTCAGAAGGCGTTGCTTACGAGTTTTTAAGCATCAAAATAAACGACACGATTCTGAAACTTGATTGACTGCTCAATTCGAATATCAATTCAAGATGCCAAACAGTCTTTATTGAGTAGGTAAATTATGTTACACAATAGTATTAAATTTATTTTCAAACAAGAGTATCGTCTGCAACAACTTTTATTTACATAACAGGTCACATTGCAATAGTCATTTTTATGTCACATAGTAAATCCAAAAATGTTTACTGTTATTTCTCGTTCACGACTTTCTGGGGAGGGAGCTGAGGCATATGCAAGAAGGTATGCACTTGGATGCCAGGCACACGTATATGTTTCTGCATTTACTTTAAGTTCGTGTACTCTAAATACGAAAAATACTTGTACAAAAAACTGGCGCACAAAACATATTTCCAAAAATCTACACTCAGAGAAAATTAGTAAAATGATTAGGTTCACTAAGCAAGGATGCATAGGAAAAATAACCTGTTTCCATTTTCTGCCCAACAAATATCGATGAAATGGTCTTCGCTAGCACATGCCAATAGCTGACTATCTGAACTGAATGATATTGAACGTAAAGGATAATCCAATCTAAAATAACAAATATTTAATAAAGCAAATTTAATTGAAAATATAGAAATAGCACTACAAACTGAAACTTATGAGAGGTAATTTAAATCAAGCATAGTTAACAGTAAGAACCTGCTCATATTTTATTGAATCATACTATAAAGTGAATTGTCATCCATTACCGGGCTTTAAAAAATCTTGAATGTGAAGATGGCTACAAAAAAATTAAGTAAGAAATGCAATGTTATTTTTTCAATGCATACTTACTAAGAGAAACTACATCAGAAAAAGTTTTGGTAATTAATTTCATAATCAACTAATTGATAATTGATTTATGGATGAAGTCAGCAGTATATAATTAAAAGGATTCAGACCTTGTCATGTTCGATTCACTAATTAACTCATTGGCATCCCAAATTGAACAAATAGCATCTGATGCACCAACGGCAAAACGTCGACCATCTGGTGAAACTGCTATACAGACGCAAGCTGCCTGTGCAGGATGAGCTTGCAACATTCGACGATGAGTTACATCGGGTGCTCTGAAAGAGTTTGCGGTTTGGTTATTTTTTTTTTAATATTTTTAGTTATGGTAAGGAGAAGGTTACAAAAAGCTGTACGCAGCAAAATAATGAGACAGTGTAAAAGACGACAAATAGAACATTAAAGTGGACATAGTTAGGTAATATACAGAATGTGTTTCGGGATGTTGTACAAAAATGACAGAATATGTCAAGTACACTCAACATTTTGAACAATACATCTTGACAGAGTTTAACTTATGCTTAAAGTAATATGATTTTCAAGGGGCAATCGAATCAAGTAATTATAATTTCTGAGGGTTTGGGAAAGCTGCAACAATTTCATACATTAATAATTAGCAAGAAGTCCCATTAGCAGTTAAGATTTTAAAATTTAAAAAACCTACGAGAAAATATTTACTTGGCCACTTCCCATGGCTACAAATAAGTATTTGCCAGACGGATCAAATGCAAATTCATTCACTTCATCTTTCAATGATTCAACTTTGATAGTTTTCAAGCTACGACTATCAAGAATACTGAGGGAATCTTCTTTGTCGCCGTATACCAAATACGTACCGCACGGTGACCAAGTAACATTCAGATTCTGTGCTGCATACATCAAACATTTAAAAATGCTTGTAAGTTAAATTATCAACCACTAGCTAAATATTTCTATTTAACACAATTTTAAATTTAATTACTCTAAAAATAAATTTTAAAGATTCTAAAAGTAGCATGCTATCAATGACAGATAGATAAATCATTACTAAATACTATAGATTTTGTAAAATTTGTTATTTTATCACAAAATTTTTTACATGCTAGGACTTTTAGAAGCAACAATTAGAATAATAATTAATATTTCGTGAAATGATAACAATATACGGCGAATTTGTTTCACCTTTGGTATTTAGCCTTGTATGTGTTCTTGCTTGTCGAATATCCCACAATCGGACAGATTTATCAGCACTAGCCGAAGCCAGTAGATATGGATTGGATGGATGAAAGGCAACTTGATCAACTTGTTCATTATGCCCAAATCCACGAAAAATACTTTTCTAAACATGGTAGCGAATGGTATAGATAGATCGATAATTTGTTCAGAGTAAAAGAATATAATGCAAATATAGCGAAATTTTTATATGGAATCAAAGTCCTTGCGTTCTCATCCTGAACTACGGACTCATTTCAGAAAAGAATAATTTAAAATGTTTTAATTTCCAAGAATTATTCAGAGAAGGTAATTCAAGCTATGAATTAATAAAGATATACGCACAGTTCGGAAGGACGAATCAAACGTTATCACAGACACACTTTTCTCCGCACCTGAAGCAAGACGAGTGCCATCACAATTCCATGACACAGTAAGAGGTCGTGGTACCTTAAATTTTAACAATGAGACGTGAAAGACATTAAATATCATTTTTTTCTTCCAATGTTGTAGTTCTAAACATTATTCACTGTGGATGAATAGTGAATATGGAAAAATTCAAATAATACTTAGACCTTAACAACATCGCGACAAAATGATACCAATGGAATCGGATGTTACGTAAAGTGAAATAATAAATATCATTTCGTATTGCAAAAAATATTAGGTTATCAAAGTGTCTAGAATTACAAGGTCCTATCTTGTAAAGATAACTTATCTTGCAATTTTAATTTTTCTTAAAAGCTAGAAGAATTTTTCCTCACTTGCATGTCATAACTTTTTCCTCTGTCATTTTTCTTAAAATGAGTAACTGCATCTTGAAAACTCTGAAACTTGGAAAGTGATCCGTTCTTCCGCTGTAAAGTTGAGGACATTTCCCGAGTTTGTACTACCATACTGAAAAATGGGGTGAAAATTTTTTGAAAATTAAACATGAGTTAGAAAAGAAATTTTTTTGAAAAGTTATTTTTTGGATTGAAATATAAAAGCAGCTGAAAAGCTACTTTAAATTGCTACAGCAAAAATAATGAAACAAAGCCAAATTTGCTGTCAGAAAAAGATTAGTTACAGTAGAATAGTACAAATTTAGCAATGATACCATACCAAAAACAAGAAAAAAGTTTTCCAAGCAATAATAGTCTTTCTCTTAAACGCTTGGAATGCTGTGATAAAGCCAGCATGAATTAGAAATTAATTCAAACTTAGTAAGAAATTAAGATCAAAAGTAAACAATTAAGCACAATACAAAGTAAAGTACTTTGAAAAAATTTCTGGGGACAATCGTTATCGATAACATCCTTATCAGTATTCTTTGGCTGTTAATCTAATCAGAAAAAAGTCAAACAATCAATTCTCTGTCGCTTCCCTCATGCATTACCGAAAATTTTTATTTTAACAATGTATGATATACATCTCAGTGCTTGTTATTTATGATAACATTAACTTCGTAAAAATTCGAAAATCTCTAAATTTCAATTCTTACATAGTGTGATTGACTATTACTGAATCTTCTAATTAATGGTCAGAAACTAATTAATAATCAGAAAGTGTTCTAGACAAATAACTATCAATGCAGTACTTCAGCGAGCCTGCTTCATTTTTTTCTTGTTCCAACTTCTCCGAGCTACTTGAAATTTGTCGTAAATGAACATCTTGACTATTTTAATGAAATTTTCAGATTAAAATCGTCAGAAATGTGGGCATGGTTTCATTTCACTGTAAACGACATTCTCTTATTTCAGTCTTGGAAAATTGATACCAATTGGAGTAAGTATTTACGATCAAGTAATTCATTCCCGACGAAAGAATTAAAAATGTTGATTTCCAGCTTTATCCATATATATATAATTTGTTATCAACTCTCTTCGACAAATAGACATATAAAATATAAAATACTAACAAGATGGTATCCTTTAATCTTTTAAAATTGTGCTACTTTTTAAGACTGGAAATACAATTTAATTAAGTGATCACTTGATTTATCAAAAAAAATTCAAAAGTTCCTTTGAAATGTATCTAAATTTTCATAATAATAAACTTTTATTGTTGTTAGAAATGATAATCAGTTGTGTTGGAATATTCATACTTGGAATACTTTTCGAAGCAATCAAATGGTTGAAAACAAAAATCAGCTTGTCTTCGCCGATTAATTCATACGACACAACAATTAGTGAATCGTAAGTTGATTTTACACGGCAAAAGTAACTTAAATAATACATTAAACATTTACTGCTTATAAGAAAATGTGCAAATATTTAGAGCGATACATCATCTATATGCATATAACAAATATAATTACTTCCACATTATTTTTTATAAAAAATATTTCCGGTTCAGAGTTGCAAAAGCGAAATCAGCGCGGCGACAAGTGCTAGAAACAATTTTGTTTGCAATACAACTTATCATCGGCTACGTACTTATGCTAATTTTTATGAGCTATTCAATTTGGTTTGAAGCAGCAGTCGTCCTGGGAGTTACAACTGGATTTTTTATTTTCAGCTTAAGTTTATAGGTAAAAAAAACATTAATATCAATCATTCTTCATATATGCATTGACGCTGTTCAGCTAAATCACAATTTCTTTCTTTATTAATCTAATCAAAGCATTTTTCTAAGTTTTTTAACGTGTGAAATGGCATAAAATACCGAATACCAATCTTTATTCTACTTCAAACACATTTCTACAGCTCTTTAAAACTAAATATGCGGGCGATAAATATAATAAATGCAACTGATGAAATAGAATTTCACTGAATGTGGGCATCCTACTTTAGCTCCTTGGAACAATAACTATTACGATTCATTAAAAGATTAATTCCAACGCAAACTTTACGCCCAATTCAATTATTTCACGTACTGGAATAAAATTTCTCAAACTTCCTTTTTTTTTAACTTTATTATTATTAAATGATGACAGGTGATAAACATAGAAGTTACTGAAATCTGCATAGTTCTGGAAAACTTCTGAGGATTAAGAAAAATTTTTAGTATTCAAAATATTAGGTAAAGCAAATTGGGTAGACTATGACATATAGCTTAACAATAATGTATGTTTGGGAAGTATTTAGATACTGCTACAGTACAGAGCAACTGTTGTTACAAAACCCCCTACTTGAGTATGGGCAAATAAGGGCAGGCAAATTTTTGGTTAAAATTGGATAATTTATGATAACATGGCCGATCAAACTCTAAAGCACTTACAATTATTGCTACCGGAAATTTCAACTAATTCAGAAATTATTTTCGGGAAAAAGATGTAATATTATTATGTTAGTAGTGATAAAAGTACAACCCAATAACATGTAAGAAAAAATATAATAATAGTTGGTAAGCAGAAATAATGCATGGAATTTTCTATTCAAATAAACGAAATATACAAAAGGTACCTACAGGAAATTCATAATTTGTTACTTACATGTACAAACAAACATAAAACAAATAATTTTGAAAGTTTTTCAACAAAGCACTTTAACAAGGCATTTATTTATGCAGCTTACCACAGTTAGTACTTTCAATCTTACTCAAAAGTTTTTTTAATAACAAAAACACGAACAGTAATCTAATTTCAAGTACAATCTACATCTGCTGCTTCCCACTACTTGTGTCCTTCAAATACTTACCTGATCTATAGTCTATTTGACCTTTTCTGATCGATCCCATCTCATTTAGCACATTTCCAAAATGTTATTACACATTCTGATCTAAAATTTCAAATCAGCCGACACTTATTCAGGCATGCATTTAAATGTGTTAAAAATTCATGAAAACTATAGTAATGAATCATAACAACATGTCATTTTTTTGATGACTCACTTTCCTAAGAGCGCACCGAATATTTTTGATTTGATTATTCAGCCAATATCACTCCGCCTCTCATCCAAAGATTGCTATTTGCATCATATAAAATAGAAATCATACTGTCAAGTACCAAGAAATTGCTAACAGCGTACAGAACTACATCTTCAATCTTCGAGGTAAGCGAATTAAGCGTTGAAATTCGTAAAAAGCTCATACTGCAGAATTCTACATGTTTTTGCTCCCCATAAATTAAATCCCAACAAATTTCAATAAAAAATTTAATTAGTACGAACTCACAATTTACATCTTCTTGTTATTTATATCGTATTAACTGACAATTTACAATACTCTAAAATTAACATTTATAAATTCGAAAAGCAAGCAGTTATGAAGTAGCAGTTAAGACCTACCAAATATACAAAAACTGAATTAAAGTGTCACGAATAATATTTTTTCAAAACCTAAATTAAGAAATAGCAAACAATTATTTGTAAACAAACTAAAATTTATTTGGGAGAAAAGTAGAGATTGGTGAGACGCAAAATATAGAGCGTAGAACTTCAGAGCATAAAGGAATTCTATACTCGAAAGATAAGAAAGATTTGGATAGAAAATGAGTGTCCAAAATTACTCGATGGATTATAAAATGGATAACAGTCGAGGCTAGGATTCATCTAGCCATCAGTTACAAATCTGTTTCGCCACAATTTGTGAAACTTACTATTTTGCAATATTTTCATCCATTCCTTTACTGCGAGGGTAATCCGATAATTTATTCCTTCTCGTTCGTTATACTCAATCTTTGTTCTTAGGCGAGTAAAATTTAGTCATATTGTATTTTTGAATATTGACCTTTAACCTCAATTTAAATAAAATTTCTTTGGAATTTTTAATTAATTTGGATGTCAGTGATATTTTACTATTAATTATTCACGATCGTCTCACTTTTTATGCATCTAATTACGCATGCTTCATTATTTTTTTGTGTTAAAACATTGAAAGGTACAATCTTAATGTTTGGGCAGTTTTTAGAATTCATTTCTAGATGCAGTGGATGAAATTTTGACAGTAGCTATTAATTTATGATTAAAAAATACATTTTTTAAATATAATTATAAATAAATATATATGTGCGTAAATTATTGTAAAATATTGATAAAATGCATATTAATTTCAAAATTGATAGCAAGATATCAATCTGACAATTTTAATTTTAAAATTATGGCTCGGAATCTGCTAATTATTAAAAAATGTGAACAATGTTAAGAGTAGAATTTTCTGATGCAAGTGATATAAATTATTATAAACAAATTTCTATTTTGTTTTTCATGAGTTACTAGATCATAGCATATTTTTTGACAGTTGATTCGATGTTGTATTATGTTTTGGTTTCTATTCAAATTAAGATAATATTTAATTGAAGCTGTGACATTTCAAATAATCCTATAGTAGTTGTAAAACAGGTCATTTTGCAATTTTTTTTGACTTGTCTATATATTTTTGATGCTTTGTTAGCGGTTAGTAAAAATACAAAAATTAGTAATCTAAATTCATTTAATTCGAATAACTTGAATGACTTATACCTCCGCGTACATCAAACAACTGTAAGCATTGCATGCAGAAAAGGAGGAATGAATACACAAGTTATTTCTATCTAGCTTCAAGATTTCACTTACCAACACCAATAATATTTGCCAAAAATCGGTGAAGTAGAGGTCGCTCAATTATTGGGTAAACTTTGGGCATGACAAGTGAATTTGTGAATTGGGATTGGAAAGTTTTCGCTACAAGCTGTTCACAGGTATTTTCTTTTATAAATCACATGTTTGTGACTCGAAATTAGTATTCTTAAGTGTTCAGTGGTAGATATAAGAATTTTCAGTTTATGTTAACCTCAAGCTTTGAGCATCTCACAATACTAGAATAATGAATGGTAGTGTAATCGATGTTTTTTCCAGGTTTTGTTATCATTTATCTGCTTTCGTTTCCTACAATTCATAGTACGGTGGTATTTATTTGGAACGTGTACTTTCAAGACATTTTCATACTTTGGTTGGACTACAAATAATAGCCATTGTAATGATCTTGTCGACCTTCACAGCAGTCAGTCATTGTTGGTAAGTTCAATATGTTCGGTATTTGATTCCATTTCTGAATTAGTCTGTGTATACAAGTAATAAGATTAATTCATATATGAAGTTAAATTGTCTATAAAAATTGTACTAGCACTTTGACTATAGATGTATTATTATATCACTATTTAAATGTTATGTAGGTGGTACCTCCGAATAGACGTTGGAGAATAAGCAATGAATCAGTTTCATTAGGCCATTCTGTAGTGTCCGGTTTTTGGGCTCTTTATGCAATTATTGTATATCCAAAATTAATTGAAGACATGGTTTGTTATAAAAATACCATGGCACATTACCTTGTAAGTTTTTTATAAATTTGTTCTTTACAAATCCAGAAAAAGAAATGAAAAAAGGAGTGGAAACTAGTTTTTCAGAGTTTAAGTGCTATACTTTTTTCCATTTTTGATAAAAACTTAAAACTAAAAAACTCAATAATTCATGGCATCTGAAATTTTTAATTCGTATTTTTTGCAGTTAATTATGTCGACAGGATATTTAATACATGATCTTATTGATTTGCTCATAAATGAACAATCGTTACGTATTATTGAGCTTCTTTTCCATCATGTTATTGTCTTACTTGCATTTACCACTAATTATACGACTGGTAAATTTTTAGGTATGTTTTGAAAGTTTTTATAGAATAAGTCACCAGTAAATTGGTAATAATAATGGTGATCTCTGTGATGCAGATTCTTTTCTTTATCAAGACAATTTTCAGGTGTAGTTATTTGTGGACTTTTGATGGAACTTAATAGCATCTTCTTGCATTCGCGTTCCATGTTAAATCTCTATAGAGTTGACAAATCATCGACGCCATTTCGTATTGTGGCATTGCTGAATATTGTTACATTCATCGTATTTCGCATCGCTATTAGTGCTTATTTATTGTATTGGCAATTCACAACAGCTTGGAAAATGGTGTGGTTCTTAACGTTGGTCACGTTCATTATCATCGTTTCACTTGCCATAACTAATGTGGTTCTGTTGTATAGGTTAGTTCTGTTATGTGAAGTAGATGCTGTACTAAAAATCTGTTCGTTGCCAGTTGTCTTGCAATATTTCATTTTGATTTTTTTCCTCGACTGAAATGTTTTCAACTATCAAGGAATCAGTGATGGAAATGACTGCTAGAAAGACATCTTTCATTGAAAGTTGGGTCGAAAAAAAATTCCTTCATCTCATGTCTTTGAGGATTATGCTGTATTGATAAAGAAGTTTGTTGAATTACAAGAAGAACAATACTTTTTGGAGCCAAATCTTTAAAATTTTTATAGAGTTTTGGCTGCTGATGGATTGCTTGGTAAGAAGCGGAAACGTGGAGCTCCTGCAGATCCTTCACAAATAACGACACAATCTCCAGAAATAAATCATGATCAAAGTCATGATGAAACTGCTGATGACGATGAAATTGAAGTCATTGCTTAATGTAAGATAATTCTTGCATAGACCTGGCTCCACTTTTCTTTCCACTTAGCTGTGTTATGTTATGTGTGCTTCAAAATTTTGTTTGCTCATATTGTTCTTAATATGGCATATTTATTTTCTTCTTTGTCACTAGTGATGAGATGATAGTTAAGTTCTATTTTTAAATTAAATTTTCTGTTAGGCTATTGGATGATTTTAATTTCTTCGTCTTACAGTAACTTCCAAAACAATGTGAAGTGTACTTATTCCTAGCCTTTATAGTTTTCAATTAAAGGTTTCAACAAATTTACCAAACTTTGATCTTTTAAAATTTTTAACTTGAAGAAATTTCAAAATTGGAGATTTGAGATTTGATCAGATTCTGGTTCATTTTTTAGCAAATTCTATTTCGATACCAAAACAGCATCTCTGTTGTCTTAACAGACTAAATTTTAGAAACATTTCATGTTATTGTAATAGGTATTATATTGAAAGTTTTATTAAGAAGCCTTTATTATACTTACTTGCTTTCTAAATTACTTATTATTGATCATTAGTTCGCTTTTGTAAAAATTCATAAAAATGGAAGACTTACAAAGAAAACGTTATGAAGATGAAATATTCCTTATGTTAAAAAGTAATCTAGGTAACCCATTTAGTCTTCACTATTTTTATCTTCCAATTTATAAGAAACGTGCGCTTGAGCGTTTTTGGATTCGTGTATAAATGGAAGAACATCATTTGTCGATATTGTGAAGTGAAATAGAAAGTAGTAATGAGTACTTTTAAAGCATTAAAAATTTGGGTAGGCCTTATTAAAGGTAATTTTAAGTTGTCTGTTGCCTCTTGTAAATCTTATCATACATCTGTTACAGAAATCTTCCGACAGCGATACTTTACATACGCTCCTAGCAAACTTTTTCGCTGATTTCATTGTTTTATACATCGTTAATGACTTATTAAATGCATTTTCATTGCCTCTGTTCCAAGCCAAATTATTCGATCTAACCAGATTTCAGCCTATTCTTCTTTGAAAGTTTCAGTTGTTCGATTTACATTTCTTGTTGTTGTTCTTGTAATTTAGTAATGTTATGCAGCATTTCTGTTTATGACGCTTCTTGTCATTTGAAAATGTTATTTCTGCATACTTCTTTCTGCTACCGGTAATGAAGAGTCCAATGCTTATTACTTATTGGAGTGTAATAATCATCCATATTTGCTTATTGCATCGTTTCATTTATTGCTACTGTGATTTGATACGCTTCAAACTATGATCTAATCTCTTTCACCGTCATTCCAGTTTATAGTTATCGTACGTTTGACTTAAAGTTATCTCTTCACTGCGCTGTTAAAAAATGTGTAAAAAGTTTCGTTTGTATATAAATAATGATACCGTGGAAAAATGAGTAATTGTCGACATACCATCATTCAGCAAGAGCTGTGACTATTAACTTGTTTTCCGGCAAAAATATTAGTTATAATATTGCTGAGTCAGGGGTTCCATAGAATAAAAGGATCACAGCCAAGTCTATATAGCATTTTTCAACAACCTATTACTTCTGCTGCATTGTGTATACGACTACAGTTAGTAGAGTGGGATTGTTTTTAGCAGGTTTCATATTGAGCTCTACAAAGCTTTTCGCAGTTAAAATCGTTTCGAAGTATTTGTGCGTAAGTAGCCACTTTGTATCAAAAAACATCAAAAACAGTGCAAGGAAGCAAAGTGAAGTTGGAAAATATTAAATTCAGAAGTAATGGAGGTAAATAAGTTTTAGGTGCAACAGTTTGAAGTGTAGTAAAACTTAATCACTCGATACTAAATAAAACTTGCTGAAAAAATAGAGCTGATCACAAGCTGGGAATGGAAAAACGCACAGAGATTTTAATGAATACAAACAATAGCGCAGAAATGCAAAAGAGATGGTGCAGATTTATATGTACTCATTCTTATAC
Organism: Thelazia callipaeda; assembly: GCA_900618365.1. Lineage (NCBI taxonomy): Eukaryota > Metazoa > Nematoda > Chromadorea > Rhabditida > Thelaziidae > Thelazia > Thelazia callipaeda. Next base: position 13,763 of record UYYF01000493.1, read on the forward strand.
ATATATATATATATATA
>UYYF01000494.1:0-13768 GCA_900618365.1 Thelazia callipaeda
GTAATGTTGTAGCTATTTAATTATTTCATTTATAATTAATTAATTTGAATTCCTGTTTTGAGTACTTATATTCTATAACTTGAAATAGTAGAGCAAAATATAGACATGTTCATAGCATATCGATCAGAAGGAGAAAGATCGAAAATATAAATAATTTGGTATTCGATATCAGTGATGATCTGATTCTTTAATGGTCAAATCAGAATAAATTAGTCGTCATCACTACTGTGGGCAAAATTATTATTATGTAACAAAATTATGATGATTTTTTCCTTCTAATTGTTGATCAAATAAGCATAATTGTATTCATATACATATGAATATACAGAGATAAAATAGTTAAAGCCATTTTATTACTCAGATTATATGAATAATATCAAGCAGAAATTAGTTTTTATTATTGCAATAATTTAAACTTGCTAAGTTATTTGAAAAGAGTTAGCAAATAATTATAGAATTTATTGCAATATCATTTAAGTACTATATTATGGTGATATTGAGAATTATTTACAATAATTGTGAAAAATATTGTGTTGCAAATTAAAAAATTCAAGTTAAATTGATAAAGAATTTGAATACTCAATTTTAGATTTTAAAAAAATTAATGTAATTAAATACTGTAAAAAAATGTCATCAGGATGATATAATTTGTGAAAGTCTGCTAATAAGTTATTATTCTTTCAATCTGTTTTTAAGTAACAATTAGTTATTATTACTTATTATCCAATCAATAGGACATATTTGTACACACAAGATAATTAATTAATTAATTATTAAAAAGTAATATTTTCTTGATTCAAAATGAATTATAATAAGATATATTCAACATTAAATATAAAGTGGCGTATTTTGCATACCAATTATTGCTTATATAATGCAGAAATACCATCAATTTTACTCAAAATGCTTTCAATCTGTTTTTAAGTAACAATTAGTTATTAATTATTACTGCTAACCAATGACTCAAGAAGAATTAGAATATTCTTAGATGGAAAAAAGAGCAAAAAATTAAGCATATCTGCTGAGATCGATTATCGTAATTAAGTTTATTTATTCATTTTTACCATAACCATTATTATCATTGGTATTGATTGTATTAGTAATATGATTGTTATTATTAATTATACTATTATTGACAATATTATTATTATTATTATTATTATTATTATTATTATTATTATGAGGACATGCGGCAAGAATAGCTGAGATAATGGATGGTTCGAGAGTTGCTTTGGAATCAATGAAAGTTAAAAGTTGTTGATAAGCCAAAGCTTGTTGAGCACATTTTAAGCAACCATTAAGTAATACAATTTGATCTGAATAATCTGAAAATATTATCAAAAAAGTAACTTACACTAAATGTGATTTTTGATAAATCATATCAAATTTAATTTATGATCACATATTATCGACAAAAGCTAAAAGTTATTCAGAAAATAACTCAGAATGACATCATTTATCAAATTAATTACAAATGCAAAAATTACAGTAATCAAAGTTCAATTTTAAATAACCAAAGTTTCAATATTTTAATAATCGATCAATTTTATAGAGATATGAACAATAAATATTATGTGTGAAAATTACCATGATTTCTTTTGTATTTGAAAGTTTGTTATTTTGTAAAATTAAAAAAGGGAATACTTTTATGGTTGCGCAAATTGCTATTGTCATGCAATGTATCCAAAATTTTTTGTTTCTTCTGTCGTCTTCTTAATTTAATCTAAAACATTGAACAAAGTTAGAGTGTTTTAAAAAATTAATTTGAAATTGATAGAATATGAGAAATTATACAAGTTTTTGCTTAGAACTACAGAAGTTAAGCAGTACGTCACCTGATCAGCTATTAGAAAAGTTAATCAGTACATCACCTGATCAGCCATTAGTTTTTGTCGTTCTTGAACAACCTGACATTTAGCACATGGACAATCTCGAAATGGACAGCAACGCTTGTGTCCCTTCAATCGAGCTAGGACTGAATGTTGCGCACAACGTTGACAATTTGGACGTCGTTCTAAGAATATCACAAAATTACTTGAAGAATATTCAATATTGAAAAGTAATACTATTACTGTAATAAAAATTACAAAAAATGAAAAAAAAACAAAAAAATTTCAAGCTTAATTATTTTAAATAATATGAGTTACATATTTTATCAAAATAACCGTAATCTACCCTTTCCTTTAATGCTTATTGATGAAATGGTTTGATCTGATACTGTAGGCAACAATCTAATATTTGGAAATCGTTGAGCTGTTCCTGTGGAAGTTCCATTACTTGGTAATATTTGTGAAAAAGATGATGATGATGATGATGATAGTGATGATAATGATACTGATGATGGTGAAGATGACGATGGTGGAGGTGGTGTTGGTGATGATGTATTCTCGATTTGTAACAAGCGTGAGTTAAGTTCTCTTCGTTTATCCACCATCTAATTTTAATCGAAATTATTATGTATTGCCACACTTTCAAAAACTAATTATAATTTAAAAAATGATGATTTTAATTTATAACAAAATATTATTGAATATTAATCTTGTATGCAATTAAATATCACTGGAATATACTGAATATTGTAAGACTAAATTGGGATATGTGGTCATAATTTATAAATTAATGCAAAAAAAAAAGTATTTTAAATAGATCTATTTTTCCATGACTATCTATAATTCTCATAAGAGTTTACCCGGTGGCTAGTATAAGTTTAATTATATTGCTGATTAGATTAATACATTATTTATTGATCTAAGTAGCTTTATGATTGGACTAGTACAGTAATCCATGCATCTTTATCTGCTATAAGCAATCGTAGATATAACATTTCCCGTAATTTACTTGTAGACAAATTTCAAAACAGTAACTATTTTTATATCGTACCGAGAATAAGATATTTTATAATATGCTAAAATTATGTAAATATAATTTACTAATAAGTGGAATATTTCCACTTCATAGTTTTTTAAATCACAACATTGCATCTTTAGCATTTATTTGTATAGTACAATATGATATTTTTGTGGAAGTATAAAATGCATTTAAAGTTATAAAGTATGGAATATATTCAAAATTTAACAATGCATACTGTATAAATTTGTTGATTGTAATCCAAGTGAACGATTGCAAAAAATTATCGAAAAGCAATAAAAAAACATTTTGAGCATATTTTTGTGTTGATATTGATTTTGATAATCATACCTGGCAATCATTGCATGTGCAGAATCGATAAACGCATTCTAATTTATGATTTTTGCGTCTTACTTCTAAACCGTGATTCAAACATCGCTGACAGTAATACACTCTTTTTTCACCAAATAATTCAGGCAAAATTTCTTCAATATTCATTTCATATGCAAAATTCACTGAAAATTAGCTTTTCTCCCTTTTAATTCGAAAATTGTACATAGGTCAGAATTAAAAAATTGTTATAACATGAAAACATGAACGAATTCTTAGCAATACGTTGCATGATACTGTAAGACTTATAAAATTGCCTTACAATTTGAAATTAAAATTTTCAGAATTAAAGGTCAAAATTATGACTATGAAATAATCTTATTTTTTAAGAATATCTAGGTAAAGCCAAAGACTTCAAGTCATCAAAATCACCAGTCTAATAAATACTAATGTTTTTTTATTGCTAAGGTTATTGATAATTAATTAATCCAAAGTTCACGTATATTTACAAAGTGTTTATGCCGTTGATGGAATAAAATAATGGCCACAAATCTATTATCAATAATTTAAGCAATCTGTTATCAATGAATCATGGCGAAACTTATTTTTTATCAAGCATTTTGGTAGTTAAAATTTTAAATACTACACAATTTCCTTTTTTGCTATTTCTTTTCAGTTATGACTGAAAATTTGAATTTAAATTTAATTAAATTCTAAATTATAGTAAAACATGTTTTAGGTTAATTTCAGTTTTCAATTCATTCAGTCTTCAATTGCTGCTATGCTGTAAAGCATCGCTGCTAAGACTTTAATACTAATTAAGTTAAAAAGCATGTTAAATCCAAGTTTCTAAAGAATTACAAAATGCAAATTTTTTGATAACGAATTTATGTGAACAATTTCAAATGTTAATATTACGGTCATCTGTGGACTATGAAGATGCAAGTAAAAGTTAAATTTTAATTTGCAAAATTAATTGTGGTGATATTTCGATTTACAAATTTTCATTTCTGTGCTATGAAAAGTATTTCATATCTTCATGTACTGAAGGTACTGTTTTATGATGATTCAATTACATAAAAGAATACATTTTATTCCTTTTTTAATTGTTTGAACTGAAAATAATACGGTAAATATGTGTTTAGAAAAATGTTAAATATTCGGGTGATGAAGTTTCACGATCAATTAATCTAAATAATTTAACGATATAAGAAACTTGCAAATGTTAATAGACCTTAATACTTATGAGAATTGAGAAGTGTGAAGAAAATCTAAAGGATAAAGGTCAAAAAATGGCAGAGATTAAAGGGAAAATCAGAGGACCATGCAATTACATGAGCAGCTTGATCTAATTAGCAAGCTTTAACTAATAGTTTCAATTATCACTACTAACAAAAACGGTAATTTGAAATGAAGTTTTATTTATATTCTAAATTTATTTATATTATTTAGAAATGCTACTGACCTAAATTAATATCAGTGTGCGCACTAAATTTGATCGTATCACTAAATGCATAATTATTTCGTTAAAAAATTAAACGAAATACTTATTCATTTAGAGATACGATTGAATTTAGTGATTTGATCTAATTGACCAGCTCGATCTACACAAATCATTTATACTTATTCAAGCCAAATTGCCATTTTTTTTAAACATTGAAATTAATCAAAAATAGCATAAATATACGGTATAAAATTAGATTTGTGGAATGAAAACAACTTTTGCAGTAGTGCTAATTTGACTTCAACAGAAAGTAATTTTAACACAGCTTTGCTACTAAGAAAGAAAAACAATAACAATAAAATAATATGCAATTTGAGTGGTAGAAAAGCAATAATTATGCTCAAAAGCAAGAATTTGCATATAAAACCATTGCATGCAAATTTATCCGTCTATTTCTCTTACCATTTATTTTTTTGCCGCTTATTATTCCACCCTTTTCTGCAATCTTTTCTACTCTCCACTTATTTGTCTTATTATAATTTAAATAAGCTAATTTTTCTCAATAAAAAATTATCAAATTTAAAAATATAGCAAGGAATTTTAAATGAAACTTAATTTATAAAAATTAACAAAAACTTTCTTATTTAAGGAAAAGAAGGAAATAAAGAAAAAGAAAGATGAAAAAAGAAAGAATGAGAAAGAAAAAGAGAACAAAAGCAAAGAAGGAGATAGTAGTTACAGTAATCCAACAAGGTTTTAGAGAAAATATGAATGCTATATTTATTAGCTTCTCAGCAAACAAGTTTTATGTTTTTACTTTTGAATTCTTTTTTCGCTAATATTCCAATTCAACTTTTATGCTTGAAAAGATGAAAAATAACTCATGCAAATTCATGTTATTCATACAAATTGGCATTATTCTTGCAAATATTAAGCAAAGCTTGATATTTAGAATACAATTTATGTAAGGTAACAACGCAAGAAAAATTACACTTTTCTGTTTCCTATATTCATTATTTCGTTCCTATTTTCAAGCATTTATTGTATCAGAAATTATAAAAAAACACAATGATCTGTTGCTGATATTATTACTAATATTGATTCTATAATCATTTTTTAATCAACAATCATGAATATGGTAATGATCAAATTATAGTAATAATCATGTTATAATCAAATTATAGTAACATTCATATTATTTATCATGATATTCAAAAATATCATAAACATTGCATATCAATATAATTTTCCTGTTCACAATTAATTTCTACTGTGTATTTTTTTGAAATAAAATTTTATGCTATGCTCAAGAAAATAACAAAATCTGAATTTATATTCGGATTCAAAATATTTGACTTGACATATTCACGTCAAATATAACGCTGAATTATGGGTAAAAGCGTTTAGTACCTCAGAACTGTCACTTTTCAATTCCATCTATAAGTCTCTAATTGAACTTTTGATCATTTTGCTGTTCATTTTCTACTTATAAGCAAATTGAACATGCATATAAGAAATAACAAAAAAGTTTTGACTAAAGATTATCCATCAAATATCTATTTATCTATTTTACTATTTAAATTTGAATTTAATATTTCTGAAATTAGAAAATATAAAAAGTAATTTTGCATGAAGCTCGCATTTAATGAAACTTACGGTAAGTGTTTAACAGGCATGAAATTTCCTCAGTATGACGCAACTTAAGTTGTTTGAAAAACAAAAATAGAAGTATAAGCTAATAAACAATTGCTGTAATAGTCTACCAAAAATGGCATATATTTAAACTGCAAAAAAAACTTAGAAAAAAAGGGAAATTGCTTTTTCGATAACATTTTAATTTTAAACACTCTCTTATTTGGCTTTATTTCGGTGCAGAAACAATTTTAGTTTCACGTGAAATATTATTTAAAGATTAAAACTATTAAATATAGTAACTTAATTCTCAAACGTGAAAGAGTATAGCTTTACGATCATTGCAAATTTATTTGCTTTTATACTTTCTTGTTTTATGTCAACATTTAAACTCATTTTCATTAAATTAATTAAAATCAATTAAATATGCGCCTATTTACGAATTTGTGAAAAAACCGGCAACTGATACAAAATTTACTTAATTTGCGGTACATCTGATCATTCTTTGGCAAGTATTTTATGAATAAATCCAAAGGTTGCAAGAACCAATATCAGAATAGGTCAATTTCTAGTACTGGTCAGAAAAACTTTACTAATTTGATAAATTAAATTATAGATGAAAGAAAAAAGCTCATGAATGCAATTTGCTCCGAAGATCACGCGTTTGTTCTTTATATTATCAAAATACAAGTTTTGCACACGTAATTTGAAAAATTAAATTAAAAATGAAAATTATAATTTGAGTTTTCAGTTTTAAATAATTGATTCCGTTTATTTGAAAGTTTATAATTTTGTCATTTGTTGTAACAGTACACGTTCGAACTCTGAAATACTAATTGTTTCAGTTTAAATTTAAAGATGTTAAATAGTAGCAAGCTGGTAATCAAAAATACATTCTTTTCAGAAATAATAACACCGACTATTCATACGGTATTTAACATTTATTTAGGCTTTTTTTAAGGAAAATTTTCACATTTATATTGGAAAAAATTATAAAATATTGAAACATCATAAGAAATGCGGAAGTCATTAATCCTTGAATCTATGCAAATATCTGGTCAAACTTTCGCATACGGTAGTTAGCTTTTTCAAACTTATCGATTACTTTTTTATCTAATTGTAAAAACGTCTAGCCAATAAGATTCAAGAAAGATTTATTTTCAAGATATAATTGAACGAAAATCGATGAATAAAGTTTAGTTTCGCAGAAAGATTAAAAAGTATTTGTTTTATTCAAACAAAAAAAATGATTTTGTTAAAAAATCAAAAAAAGTTTAAAAATAATCAGATTTATATTTCTCAATTTTCGATGATCACTTAATAAATCCAAAAATTAAACTCACAAATCACAATTAATGCAATTAATGTATAATTTATTAATTTTGATTCATAAATTCTGATGATTATTTTGAGTATAAATTTTGACTCCAAAAATGAAACCAACAAGCCATTTAAAGAATGATTATTTTGTCACAAAAATTCAATTCTCGCATTTGACTATTATTGAGATTCACATTATTCAACAGTTCAGATATTTTTTTCAATTCAATATTTATAGTTTTTGTCAAAAACGAGGTCACAGAATTGACTTCATATTTTTAGACAATCATTCGGTACTAATACCGCGTATTTTTTATTAAGTATCACTATTAAATATTACATTTACAATATCTCTTATTCAAATTCTTCAGGAATTTGAAATTAGCATAAATATATAGTAATTATACGAATCAGAATTTAATTGATCTTCACAGTCTAATTTGATTAACTCATGAATCAGATACAGTCCAATCAGGTCTCTAGTCTCTGATTCCTGGCAATCAATATATATGTTAAAGTATATCAAAAGTATATTAAGTCGTGATTTTAGGCAAAAATGTCTGTTTTAACAATCAGAATTTAATTTTTTTCCAGTCATGCAAGAAAAGGAATCAGTAACTTTCTGAGCAAATATTGAGATTCACTGTAGCCAAAATTGATTCCAAGATATTCAGATTCATCATAAATGTAAAGAATCGTAACGTTTTCATGGGTACATGAATTTATAATTAAATGTCAAGGACAATTATCAAAAATCAGTAAATGAATAGATTCGAAAAAGAAATGTCAAATTTGACTTACATAGAACATTCGTAGCAGAAAATCGTTCACTATTTTTGAAAAAAAAAAAGACTTAAAATCAAAAAATATTTAACTTCCAAAAAAAAGTATATCAAATCAATGGCAAAATATATGAAGTTATATTATGGATTGACTTTTGATGCTATTATTAAAAAATACCAAAATTAAATAAGCTCACTAATTATTAACATTTTTAAAGATACTAAAATTTAAACTTGAATTGCTTGAATGAATATTTTTAATACTTTTTAAATTTGATTTTGAACACAAATAATTCTTGTTTTTGGATGATGATAAAATTTAAAGTGATTATAATAACGATAATAATGATAGTAAATATTAAATTAAAGGCATTTTCAGGTCAAGTGACTACTCGTAATATCATTACAAAAAAATTATTCAAAAGTGAATGCGAAAAATATTAATTTTGTTGAGACAAATTAAACAATAATAAGTAGTAATCATAGCTGTATTTGAAATAATCTATTAAAAGTCAGTGTAAAAGTTTGAGCACTAAAAGTTTCAAGGTTACTTTAATTGCAAAATTAGTTGGCATTTTTCGTGCGCAAAAAAAAATTCAAAATAATTTCACGAAGCGTACAATAATACTTTATTTGTTCAAAAACAATTTTTGAATTTCGATTATTAATAAAAGCACAAAATTAAAAAATATGCTCTGGTTTCATGATTGTTTCAGGTATTTTAAATCGGTCACTTGTGAAAAAAAAGCCTTTTTGACCTATAAATACAGAAAATGAATTTAAATAATTGCTGAGATATAAATTTGAATAAACTTTGCAGTAAAACATACTTTGAAAATTTTTATTTTTATTGTGTGTACTAAAAAATTGCAACCAAAATATCACCTCTTTTTTTGAGAGAAATTATAATAGGAAATTAATAACTACTTCATAAATCAATTTATATTGAAAAAAATTACAAAAGAGAATCATTATTTAATTCATGATTTTTTTAAATCCACACAATTCATAATTTGTTTAACAGTTATGTTTGATATTTAAAGTAAAAATATTCACACGTAGCATAGGATTAATACACTTTCATAATTACCGTACGAACAATTTGCAATTTTGTGTAATCTGACCATTCCAAATGACCTATCGAATCAAAGGTCAAATGTTAACATGCAATTAAAATGATGTAACTAATAAAAATACAAAAAATGTGATATAACAAAAATTACTTTCAAAAACAAAATAGCACTAAGAAAAATTATTTATTGTAATTATTTTAGTCAAAAAATTTGGACTTTATTTATGCATAAAAAATATTCTTCAAATAATTTCTAGTAGATATCAGTACGGTAAGTGTTATTCTGAATGGAATTTATTGCCATAAATGGTAAGAATGGCAAAAATGCATAAGAAATAAGCATTCATTTCTTCTCTTAACTTAATTTATGTATGTATAAAAATATTATTGCATGGAAAATGGCAAAAGCTTTTTATAAGTTGCAAATGTAAAGCAAAACTAATCAAAGAAACAGTTATTATTCTCGAACTGATAAATATTTGATTAAAAATATTAAAATTTATTTGAAAAATTATCGATTATTAACAATATTTATTTATATTGTTTGAATTTAAAATTTTAGCACATAATTCGAGCATTATATTTAATAAAGCTTTTAGCAATATTTGACAGAAAAAGCTGAAATATGCTTATAAAATATGCTAGCACCTATTATTATTTAAAGAAAATGCAAGATGAAAAAAGTAATTGTGAACTTTGACCTTGAAAATTTTGTCTTCGTAACGAACAAGAAACACTAACAGTTTCAAAATTTGAAGGTATGATTATGCATTTAATTTGAAATGGAATAAAAGTAAAAGAAATCAATTATTTTTGTTCATTGATATGTATAATAATATTGTTATATTACACCATTTTGTTGTTTAATTTTTTCAAATATAGCAAAAAATAAAAATAAAAAATAATAATTTTTTCGATGAATAAAATTTTGACTGTAAAAATATTGAAATGATTCATACATCAAACTATGACTCATTAGATAAAAGTATTGTTTGAAAAAGATATGGATTTTTTAAAGGATTAAAAATGCATACATTATTGATACAAATGATATCGAAAATCTGAATTAAAAAATATTACTTAAATAATTAAATTCAATTTAATTGAATAATCACAAAATTAGTGCAATATTTGAAATAATTGATTTGTGGAGTTAAGAAAATATCGATCAGTGGATCAAATAGATAAAAATTCACAGCAGTCATTTTACTCTCTCTCAAAAAATAACAACCATTCGATGAGGGCAAAACATCAAAATGATGCGCGGACCACACGCATTTTTCTCACGCATACGTGAAGAGCAGACATAAAAGGCAATAAAAATAATTCTTTTTTTTTTTCAATTCTAAATTCATTTCAAATTTTAGTGCACTAAAAATTAAGTACATTGCAATTTTTTTTTTCCAAATCAAACACTAAAAATTTGCATATTTGACTCTTTTTGCTCAATCATTTTTATTGATTAGTTGAAATTTTAATCAAAATTTCTCGTAATAGAATTTACAATTATTTAGAATAAGAGCAGAGGTTTATTTAATTTTAGTAAAAATTTGATGGATGAATATATTTTGAACAAATAAGTAGGTAAATGAATCTATTAATACAGTATCATAATATAAGACCAAATATGGTAATTATTATTATTATAAAAGATCAAATATGGTAATTAATTAGAAAGATCTAAATGAAGAGCAATGTTTTAACAAATCTCATGCGAAATAAAATGAACTTTTATATAAGTTATCAAAAAATTGATTAATAAATGAACATATATTAAAACTATTAATAATTAATATTCATAAAAGCAGATTATTTGAATGAATATAATATTTGATGCACAAATTAGTAAAATATCACCAACTAAATGTGAATATATGCTAAATAATGGAAACATTTATTTTACGCATTTAAAAAAAAAGCAATATTTTGGATAAAGTATTGCTTAGCTTGTGTGGTGATCTTTTGACAATAAGCGAATAATGCAAAAAAGAAAGGAAAAATATGCAAATTTTATTTGTAATTGATGAGGAATTTTGTTTATTAGTGATAAGAATGACAGAAAAAATTAGTATGTGAATATGCAAATTTGAGATTTTCAATGATAGCTTTGTTATTTGAAAAATATGACTAATAGTATTTTAAATAAAAAAATATTTTGAAAACGAAATTGAAAAAAGGTTCGAATTATATTTACAATATTTGACCTTCAAAAAATAACTCAAAACGACATATTTTCATTTAATTCATCATCTAAACTGATAGTTAGAACTTAAAATTGTATAATACAATTGATATTAGAATTACTGCCTTTTTGACAGATCCATAATTTAAAGTAATCATTTTTTCGCTTACTGAAATTGGAATTTAATAATTCATAATCAACTAATTAAAATGTCAGTGCATGATTTTTCTTTTGTAATCTTCTACAAATCAATCAGTGATCGATTTTTAGATCACCTCAGAATTTTTTTTAATGAAGTAAACAAATTTGATAGGTGCGTAATATTTTAATGAAGTTATATTGGTAATGCAATATTGAGTTTTATTAAATGATTGTTTGATAAGAAATAAAAATTTTCAGTACTTAATTGATTCGATCTCAAATCATAACTGAATTTGATCTTAAATGAATTATTCAGATCAGCAGTTATCTTAAAATGCAATTTGAACTTCAATAATTAACTTTGCCTCCAATAAATAAAATATACAATATTTTCAGCAGGAATTACCAATATGTTCTTTAAAATATCACTTTAACTGTAATTAGCTTATCATAATTGAATTATTACTGTCATCATAATTGTATTACCGCTATTAACACAATCATATATTTATGTTTAAATTTTTAAATTTAAATGTTATAGCTAACAGAATTTATTACGTCTTTAGACTTACCAGTACTGATGTTAAAACTACTAGTACTGATATCATCACTGTATTACTGATTATTGAAACAACAGAAAGAATTTATTCTAAGAAAATATTTAGATAAATTGTAAATTTTGTGCTTCAACCAACTACAAATAGTTGTGTTATTATTGTGAGATTAGCTCAATTTTGAGTTGAATAATTAGATCATTTGCATAATTACTATTTTCTCTATATTCATAAGCAATTGTTTAGATACTTGTATAGCTTAAAAGATAAATTTTGTACTGCTAAAAAAAATAAAAAATGTCTGAATCGAAAAATAAAAATTTTTTCAATAGCCTAAAAATTTTCTACTTTAACTAAAATAACAAATCTTTTTTATATTTTTAAACTAAAACTCAAAAAAATAAAAATAAAAATTCGCATAATATGTTATTAAATTTATCTGTCTATTTATACCGCAACTAAAATACTTTCTGTGAAGTTTGAATTTGAAAAATTAGATTTTACACTTTTCACTTAATCATTTTTTTTACCATGCTTAGACTAACTTTAAAAAATAAAAAATAAAGCTTTAAAATTTCACTCTATCTTTTACACAAAAATTAAACTGATTTCACTGTAAATAAACTTAGCAAACAATAATTATCATTATCATTAACATTTTATTATTAACTTTTTAAATCTATCATTATTATTAACATTTTGTCATTAACGTTTTGAATTCATCATTATCATTAACATTTTTTATCTATAAAGAATCATTTTGTCCATATTATTCAATTAATAATTATTCATAAATAAAGCAAAAACTGCAATTACCATTATTATTTGCAATTAGTTCTTACTGTCGAAAGTAAAAAGTAAGTCACTGGTAATTTTTTTTATTATTATTTTTTCGAAGGAATACCACCCGTACGTTGAATAATGCCTTCAAGAAATGTATTAAGCTCGTAAAATGCCTTTTCCGACTTTTTTTTTCATTTTTTTCGTTTTTTTTTACGCAAAACACTTTCATTTTTATGTTGAAAACAATTTCTAATCTTTTTTTAAATGAACTTTTTTTGATTTTTGAAAAAGATTTACGACATTTTCTCTTCGTACTAAACAATGACTCTATCAAAATTATTCATTCATTCATTTATTCATTTATTTATTTATTTATTTATTTATTTATTTGCATAAAACGTTGGTGGCGGTTACATTTTGAGTTATTTTATAGCACACATTGTAATATTAAAGCATTTATGCAAGTAAATTCGGACTTTTTTCTATTAAGTATTGTAGTATATAATTTATCAAATAATAAATTATATACTAAGATATTTGAAATTATATACTAAAATACATACACTATTCATATGTATTGATATTACTGAGAATTTAATTAAAGCTCAATAATATCATAGTAATGCTGAATTATATCTGAATTATTATAATAACTTTGATTATATGTTTCTTAATTCAAAT
>UYYF01000495.1:0-13751 GCA_900618365.1 Thelazia callipaeda
GAAATGTAAGTACATTACTGGCTAATGAACTCGAGGCAGAGATGAATTGCAGGACGGAAATAATTGCGTATGTGATGACCTTGGATGTGATAGTAACGAACTTCCATAGACGTTAAGCGAAAGAAATTAGTGTATCTGGTCGCGTCAGGGCATTTATCCAATTGACAGTGCTCAAGAAGACGCTAGAAAGCATCTCATTCAATCGTACCGTGGGTTCGACGAGGAAGAAGCAGCATAGATCAACATAGCAAAACTAAGCACAGGCCAAGTAACAGCGAGAATGATGTCAGACTACGATCAGGCGCCAAAACAATAGTAAAGACGAATAACCTCCATGGAAGTCAAGAATATATATATTGCAAATGTGGATCTGTAATAGCGACTTATTTAAAATGGGGGCAAGGGTAACCAGTTTTTCAACTAAAAAGATAACATCTAATCATTTTTTTTTTCAACGAATGATTTACATGCTATTAATGATTACCAGTTTGATTATCACCATAGTTTTGGCTTTTATTATTATTGTCATCATCATTACTGCTATTTTCATTGCTACCACCGTGAACGCTTCCAAAAAAAAAACAATTTACAGTGTGAATTCATTTTATTCTTTTTTTAAATCTCACTTTGATTGCTAGAGTAAAGCTTTACTATATAAAACAAAGCATACCGTACTCCAGGGGCCAGGCACCCAGTAATAGAGGCAATCTGTTACAGGACATGGACGGGCTGTTTCCGGTGCAGTTTCATTGCTACACATTTTGGGTGCTGCACGCTTGCCCAAGTTGCTAACACAGTAGATGCGACGGTGTTGATCAGACTTCTTGCATGGATCAGAGCACTGCAGTACAAACAGTAATTAATATTTAAGTCATAAAGTATAATGACAAATAGATGACTAATTTATTTAGCCTATGAAAAAAAAAAGAAATATGCCAATTTTAAGATACCACCTTATTAAGTGGTAATATATTTATCTTCAAATCTTTGAACCAAACCCTTGCAAGTAAATTTGCCCTTATTCATTTCTATTTACTAATTTGAAATATTTGATTACACATAAATTATAGGGTAAAAGAACTGAAGAAAATAATTTAACTCTGATATCTTAATATGATAAATTAGTCTGATGCCTAGTTATCCCACGCTAAATATATGGATAATAATGGCTTTTGGCTAAATATAAGTCATAAATTCTGGGAATGTAAAATGGAATAGATCAGCTTGACTACGTTACTTTTTTTTCTTCACATTTAAATATATACAACTAGGTAGTATATCGGTTTTTATATTCAAATTAGGTAACTGCCTTCCACTTTAGGAATTGAAACATTTTGTAGCTTTTTTTTGCTTACAGAGATACTTTACAACCTAATTTGTTCATTACATGTTACTGTAGCTTTCACCGCAAAAATGTTCTGCAAGAAATGTGTCGAAAGCAAACAATGCACTGCATTTTCATGATTGCTTTTTTTCAGATTTTTTCTAAGAAGATGAATGAAACTGTAGCGAATTTAATTGCTGAAAGTAGTTCACTAAGTTTTAGTTCCAAATTATAGTTTGGAACAGTAAAAAATGAGAATTTCTAACTTTGGACCAAGATGTAGCTATCCAGTGATAAGCTGGACACGACATCATCATGCACACTGAGTTTTCTAGTGGCTTTGCTAACTTGGCACATTCTGTATCTGGCAGATGTGTTCGCCGACCTTTTTGGCATGTTACTTCACGAGATCGAGTTCCTCTTCCACAAGTCACTGAGCACTGCAAATGATTTGGAATTTTCATATTTAAACATTTTTCAGAGTTTAAAAAAGTATTTGCTCAAGGAATCAACTTTTATTACTTGGCAGAGAAAATATTCGTAAAAATTAGCCATTTAAACTACCAAACTAGTGATATAAAACAGCAGTCCTTCGTGACTTACACCTGTTTGACAGTTTTTATTTGAAAAAGGCTCCCAACAACAACTATTGTCATAATTCACCGTATGATAAAACAGTTTCATTATTATCAAAGAAATATAGTCAGTTCATATAAATAGGCAACTACAGCACTTAGTTGCAAGAAATAAATTATTAAAATGTCCCACTCACGATAGGACAAAAAATTTTACGTTTAGAAAACGAGTTAACAGCAATTTTTTGAATGGAACAGATAGTTTGTCGTTTATTTCTAAATTTTATGAGATATTATATGTTTCTTTCTGCTAGCAGGGAGCCAACAATAAATAGACTATTGAGAACCAGAAAGATTTATAGGGTGTGCAATTTTTATGAAAACAATAAAATACTACTTTTTTAGTATTTTCTGTGATCAAAATTTGCACAGAGTAACGGTTTGCATCAAAAAATAATGAAGCAACTACCAATGCATGCTCAGCGATACTAAATTGTTCGTCAACTTTATATAAGCAAAAATCACAGAAATCTATTTCAGTTACAAAGTTATGTATTTTTTACATTATATTTATTTTTCCTTTGGAGTGTAGCAAAAATTACAACAGTCAATTTAAATACTTTAATGCATGCATTTTTTACAATTAAACTTTTTGGAGTAACACACAAGAAGCTTTCAAGGTTTACCACCAAGAGTGTCAAATTTAAAAATAATAAAACATGCTATTTCAGTACTGCTCACTACTCACCATGGACCATTTCCCCGTCTTCCACCTTGGACAATGCGCCATTCGACAACGATGGGAGTCGATTGGACGTTTCGCTGAATCACAATACTTGGATGCTACAGTACGACTTTCTGAATTGACACATGAAACGAGACGTTTGCGAACACCACGACCACAAGTAGTTGAACACTGAAATGTGACCATACATCAACATTTGTGAGAGCAACTGTTTATCATCAACAACAACAAACGATAGTAGCAAGCAGTAATAAAAAATTCATTCACATATTAAACTTCAACAAAGCAATCATGCTGCTTTGAAGCTCATTTCTCACAAAGAAAATAATCTTTTTTGATATAAATTTGCATAACTTGTGGAAAAGATAAATTAGGGGAAAATATTTTAAAAAAGCAAGCGCAACAATGAAGTAAGAAGTAATATTTCTAGCTATGCACAATAATGGAAACATTTTTTTTGAAACAGTAATACAAGCAATATTGGATTACATTTTATGAAAGATAATTAAATTTATGATTGAGCAGAAAGCTCTAAGGAAAAAAAGTTGAAAGGAAAACTAGGCAAAATTTCAGATAATTGTGCGTTTCATACCATGAAAAAATTGGAACTAACGACAACAACAACATTAAAATAATTATCTACCGCAGTATGACAGATATTAGAAAACGAACAAGCAAGAGACTGAAGAAAACTTTTGTAATGCAAAATCAACGCCAAAAAACTACTAGCAAGTTTAAGCCATGCAAAACGTTATTCAAAACCAAGAAACATTGCAAAATCTTTTCATATACAATGAACCTACAAAAAACTGCAATTTTTCTTTTCCTTGCCTATCCCCCAAAATTATTTTTAATTCTAAACATATAATTAGTGAAGTTAGACAAAGAAGGAGCACAAAAAACCTCTTATGTAATTCTATAAAAGTGATCAATAAAGAAGTGCTACTTAAATTTTGTATATTTGTCAAAAATGTGAAAGGAAAAACTATTTTTTAGAAAACCTTACTTTTGTGTTCGTAAAATCTTAAGGTACACACGTGACAACAAATAATAGAATGTACCAACCTTCTGCATTTAAACTGGAGATGAAGACTGTGAAAAGTCTGAATAATAATTCCTCAAAATATCTTAATGAATGTTTGAAAATTTATTCTAAAAATTCAATAACAAACATATACTGCTTTTTGATTTTTTTGATAAAGACTAGCAAATAAACAAGTAATGCAAATATATTACTAGAAAAAATTAAGCAAGCAAGATTAAGTAAAATTTAAACGAAGTATTAGATAAAAATACTTTTAAATTGGACATAAAATTCAAAAAAGAACATAAAAAGTTATACGATTACAATACAGAACAAGCATATTTCTATTCACAATAGCACTAGAATAGGTATTCGCAATTTTTTTCTTTGATACACGGAATAAAATAATTTTCATTTGAACAATCTATAAATTTCACTTCTGCTATGAAGAAATAAATAAACATTAAAATGAATAAGTGAAACGAAGAATTTTCATAAATACCAATCTCCACTTTTCATAAACAATCATGCAAAAGAAATTCAAAATCTACCAACATTCCTGAGACTGGCGACAAAACTACAAAATAAAACAAAAGAACTTCTGATTGAAAACTGAAATGATGAAAAGAAACTTCGGAATATGACTGCATCAAGAAAATAGTTTGCATAGTACAAGCTAAACAAATGTCAGATGATGCAATCTCACATTCATTTCACTTTTTTACTAAGAAATGTACTCAATTGCATGTTTTCATCATTTATATAAAGCAATGAAAGCATCTAATAACAAAATGAAGTTGTAAGTAAATATAAAAAAGTACGCACTAAATGTTATCAAAAATTATTACTAAGCTTATGCAATATATTGTAATAATGTGCTTCATGAATTTATGTATTAATTAAGATATTAGGCTTTGCTGAAAGCATTTTTCAAAACCATCATTATTATATTATTTTTTCATTCAAAAAAAAAGGTTTATTATATAGTGCAGAATTTTCCTCTCAAAATTAGTATAAGACTGTAATGGATAGAGCGACAGATGGGCAAAAATAATAAAGCAGAAGAACACAGAAGCCTGAATACTGGCAGTAATACTGAAAAGTGATAAAGAGATTGGCGAGCAAAACTGAGTAATCAAACCATTAAAGATAAATAATAAGATATTAACGATAATCTCATCATGAAAATAAGTATAATTTCGTTTTATAAGAAATGAAATTATATCAGAAGTAGGAATGTTTGAACATAATTTTTGTATAAGTAAAGCCGGCAGTATTTAAGATGAAGAAATAACTCACAGTTCAGTAAGTCAGTAAGAAAATTTTCGCTTCACATATAGTGAGAACTTTGTAACAGAAAAGAAATGAAACTTCTGTAGGACTACTGTTCCCACCTCAAAAACGAAATGAAACTTTTTCCTTTCTACGATTTTGCTACAAAATAAATTGAGGAAAAAACTATTATAACTTGTTAGTCCAATAAACAACTGATTTAAGCATAATGTAAGCGGAAAAATTTTTAAAAGATAAGAAAAGATGGCAGTTAGGTACAATAAAGAAGAGCAGTGTTAATAATTCTTTACAGTTTGTATTAAGTAGTGAGTGTAAAAGCTAATCTATGGATATCATCCAGTTATATGAAGCAGGTGTGAGGGTGTTGCATTCTATTTACTAATGCATTCATTGCGTGTGTGAGATGATAAAACACGTAACGTGAACAGACTTTCAACATGGAGATTTTCTTGTGTTACAATCATCAAGCACTAGTTATGGATTAAGACATTTGACATCATTAACAATGACAAGACAAAGTAAAATCCGGCAGCGAAGCAAGCATACTTTAAAAAACAGAAAAAATAGTGCATTGGTGAAACTATGTCCCACGTATTCTATGATATTTACGTCTAGAGATACGTACCGGACTCCATTTCCCTGCATACCACTGATAGTACTCGTTTGTTATTGCGGTTACTTTGCATTCTACTGTACTGCATTCTCTTACACTAGTGGGTTTTTCAGGTAATAAGCATTCTGTATCTGCAACGCGTTCACGTGTTTTTTCATCTTCACACCACACTGTGCGTCTCTGTAAACCACCACCACAGGTCACTGGACACTGAAAATTAACTCTTGAAGAAATCACGCCTTATTATTTTTTCAAAATCTGACTTTACACTTATGATTTGAGAAATAAAATGAATTTAATATAAAAGTTTTCTCAAATGTAAGCATTAAATTTCTTTCACAAGTATTTTAATGAAGAAAACATACATTAGACCAAGGTGACATTTGCCAAACGTTGGATACTTTAGCACACTTATGCTGATTACAGCGTTCAAACTGATCCGGTTTCTCTTTTTCATTACAAAATCTTGTATTACATAAGACTAAACGTCTACGCCAGCCACCATCACATGAAACGGAACACTAAAAGAGTAAATTAAAATTCAGTGTCAAAAAAGTTGAGATTTTAGAAATAAAAGATTATTCATTATCATATTTAAGGCAATAAATTTTAAATAATCATTCAATTAAGAAAAATTATAAACAAATCAAGAATGCATACATGTATAAGATCATGACTTTACAAGCACTTAGAACATTATGAATTCATCAGATAACCCGTTGACTTGAACTGTGAAATAGCGAGAACGGTAAATATAACCTTTTCCCAATCTTTGGTAATCCAAGTTCCCAAAGGCGGTTCACCCATTGGACAAGGATTCAGATTACATGATCTGATTGACTGCGGACGAATCGTTAAGTCACAGTCTGTTTCTCGAACTTTTTCACTAACTTCTGTTGATTCGCAACTTACACGACGATCAGTTGTTGCATGTACACCGCAAGTAACCGAGCACTAAATTTTAAAGTTGAAAACCTCATCTGCGATGACTTCTAGAACATTCACTGACATTATTTATAGGTTAGAGTTTCAATTTTGAAAGAACAATCTTTTTTTCAAAATATGTTCATATTGTTTCATCTACTGCAGTGATTAACAATATCATTCACTGTTTGTTAGTAGAAAAACAGATTGTAAATAATTAAATTTGAAAAAAAATGTGATAAATTTACTTGCTGAAATAATTTGTAAATAAACTGATTTGCTAAAAAAGTTGATGACTTTCCTTAAAAAAAGTAATCAATTTCTTTGGAGTAAAACAGTAATTTTCAGAGTTACCGGTTTCCAAGGTCCAACAGTCCACTGAGCACAAGGCTTTATCTGACAATATCGATAAGTTTCAACAGGTTCTAGATGTTGGCAGTACGTATCAGTGAGATCACGAACTTGATCACGGCATAGTACAAGACGACGCTGTGTTCCATTCCCGCATGTTTGTGAACAATCTGACCACGGTCCAATAGCCCATCGAATTTTCGGCTGATCATTTACAGCATTATCGATGATGTTTTGAGTGAGAGCTTCACAGTTGTCACGCTCACATGTTTTCTCCATTTTTGGACGCATTGCCTGCAATTAACTACTGTGATTTTTTCAAAACTTGGTTAGAATTTTTATCTCTGTTTTGGTTTACTTGCAAAATTTGTACGAGCAACGGAGAGTTTAAGACGTTTATACGAAATCTATTTTCCTTGTTTACTTGCATCACTAACAATCGGACTTGAAATTTATTTAGACAATAGCTCCGAATTAATTGAATTAACTGATGTAAAAATTTATAAAATGCTTTCGGAAATAAATGGCATTGCTTAACTCAATCTTTTATTTTTTTCACTATCCTGAGAGAAATAAAACTGAATTCTACCATGTCACATTCACTTTCATGTAAGACGGATTTTCCGCGTAAGCATTGTACATTGCGGGATTGAATACCAGTACCACATGTAACCGAGCAATGGGACCAAGGAAGTACTTCCCATCTCGCACACGGAAGTAAGCTGAAAAAGATATAATCAACATTTTTCTATTGTAAAAATAGACTGAAAATAAACAAAAATTCCTTTAGAAGAAAAATATTGATGATATATTACTTTACTTACCTGCACTGTTCAACTTTTGACACTGGTGTATCAGCACAGAGTGAGCCATCAACAATTTGGTCACGATATATGCAATCAACATTTCTTTTTCTGATTCCAATACCGCAAGACACAGAGCACTGGAACACTTTTCATTTGTGAGTCTATCTTCAATGGTCTAATAATATAAATTGAATGATATGCAACTTATTAATCTATTTGGGCAACAAATAATGAATAATAATTAATCATAATAACGATTTTAATGATTAATAATAATAATAATAATAATAAAATACAGTGATAAAATTTAGAGAGAACCTTAGACCAATCAGATGTTCGCCAAAATGGACACTGCCCCTGATTACATGTTTGATGGCTCTGGGGTCGAGCTTCACCTTGCCTCAAACATTGCTCGTCAGATACTACATGTCCACTAGCATCAACACATGATACATGTCGAGTTTTCCAACCATCAGAACAAGACACCGAGCAAGCAGTCCATGATCCAAGACGCCAACTGGGACAAACCATTCGATGGCATGGCTTTTGAACGATTCGTTCACGAGGATCACATAAACCTGAACAAATTTTTATTTTGCATCAATCTAATGGATTGCATTTGCTTCTAAACGGTTAGAAAAATATTCATTCTTGTATTATTTAGTTGGTCCTAAAAAGAGAATATTAGTTTGGTAGTCCTGTCTGTTTCATTATTAACGTTGTAAATTTTTTTCTCTGGAAAAGCACTAAAATGTATGGTGATGAATGATTCTTATTTTATATTACCCAAATCAAAAAATTAAAAGTATTATTTATTTAGCATGAAATTTTTAGTTAACTTCATTACAGGCAATGATATTTTTGCTTCTTAGTTTAAATTAGCCTAAAAATATACAGCATCTTGACAAGATGCATGTTTACTTTTTTCGTTTTACTTTTTAAGATTGATGCAGTTAATCATATTACAATTTAGTTCTATATCCGAAATAAACTTGGTCTATGCCGTCACTACAAAACATTTTTAATTGCTGCGCATAAATATGACTTTAAAATTTGGCAACGAATGAAGTGTAATCTGAAAATTACTCTGATCAACTTGTCGACCATTGAGATCAATACAGGCAGCATCTCGCATTTCAGTACCATCGCCGCAACTCACCGAACAACCACTCCATTTGCCGAATCTCCATTGAGTGCAAATCTGATTATTACATTTCTCTCGATCATGTTTTTCATTGCTATCGCACATAGTCAGATGTACTTCACGACCGGCAGCATCTTGACAAGATGCATGTCGTACTTTTACACCACCATCGCATGATCGAGAGCACTATTAAAAAAGTCACTTAATACTGTATCATAACTTTATACCGTATAACTAATATTACCAAGCAATTTTACTTTCAAGAACTTCAGAAAGCTCATCTGAATTAACTTTAACAGAAGCAAGCTTTGATCACCTTGAAAAGCAACAAGCAAAGGGAGTAATTGATTAAGATATGAAGAAAATTTTCATTAGATAAAATAAAGAAAATACGAGCTTACTTCGCTCCATGCTCCGTAGACCCATTTGGGGCAAGGAATCCTATTACATTCTTTTTCTACTTTTTCCTTCACTGCTTGCTCACAAGAACGATCATCTAAACGTCGTTTGTTCTGATCGCTGCAAAATGCTTGACGACGACTGACTCCAGAAACACCACATGATTCCGAACACTACAAAATAGCTATTTTCATACCTTTTAAAAATTTCATTGCCAAAGATATTTCTGTTCTGAAAAATAGATCAGACGTTTTTTTGCAATAAAATATATTTTACCGGTGTCCACTCAGAGTAAGTCCATGTGCGTCCTGAGCAATCAACATAACACTGTGCACGGTCACTTGGTTTTTTTAACTGCCGACAGTGTGAATTTGAAATTGTTACTTTTTGTCCATCATTATAACTGCGAATGCATTCACTTTTTTGACGTCTTTCTCCACGTCCACAAGTTGCACTGCACGAATCTATTGGTATTGTACGCCACCTGCAATCAATTAAATAATGCATTTTCTTCAGAGTATACAAGTAGTAATTACACAAATATGCAAAGCACAATTTAAAAGCGAGAAAATAATGAAATAACTACTTGATAGTACAGTTAATATTGCACATTCGAGTTTCTGTTGGTGGTCGTTGAGAAGTACATAAATTATCATTCACTCCACGACTTGATGTTGCATCAACACAAATAAGTTCTTGTTTTTGTTGACCTAAACTATGAAAAGCCAAAAGTTAAAGGTGATAGCAATACCCATAATATTAGAAATAATTAGTCATACCATATGCAAGGTTATTTGCATATAATATAACTAATTTACTACCAAAAATTTATTCGTTAATCATTATTTGCACATATGCATCATATACATAAGTGAAATGATATTTCTTCAGTAAAAGCAAACACCATGTCTTCCAAATTTTGTATCAATTTGTGCGAATTGAGATAAATAAAGAAAATGCTTAATATTTTGTTTTTTTATATACTTTCATTTTTGGCTAAAATATGTACAACATCAAACATTGCAAAATTTAATTCGATCCATCAGTAAAAAGTTAGTTTACTCATGAGAATTCATTTCGTTTTGCCAGAAAAAAAAATGCATGACAAAAGGAAACCTTGACATAGTGAGGAACATTCTGACCAACGTTCAGTAATACGCCAGTAGTATTTGGTATTTGATGTTTCATAGTCAAATGGCATATTTTGCGCTGGTACCATAAATTCATAGTGTATATCAGGAGGATATAAATTTCCAACCGATAAAACATGCAGATAAATATCGGTTCTAAAAAAATTCCTGGTAAAATAATGCTTTCATATTTTTTTATGACAAAAATTTTTTTCTTCAAACTAACCGTATAGGTCCAGTACCATTGATTCGTTCTATGATATGATCACTACCAGAATATTCAAGTACAGTATCTTGTATGGAAATCTGTTGACGGAAAACGGATACTTGGTAGTGACCATTGAGCAGGAACTCTCCATTTGCATTTCGTAAAGCTGTAATATCCAATTATGTTACCTAAGCAAACCATAATGAAAGTAATAACATTATGGTTTGCTTAGGTAACATAATTGGAGAGTTTCCTTCCTTGGTGTGAAGCAATAAAAAAAATACCTCGCTGTATTTGCGATATTTAACAGAAAAAAATGATTGCTTACAATTTTTCACTTGTTGACTTCGAAGAACTAAAGCGATCTAAATTTAACAAATAACTCAAAAGCGGTGTTTGATTTTCAACCATTTCCTGTCCCAGTCATTCTTAAGGACAATATAAATACACTTTAATTCATCTATACGAATAAACCAATCTTCATTCATATTTTTTAATTAAACAACATTGGCTTTACCTGCATTCCAGAAAACATTTTCATTAGTCATCCATAAGATTGCCTGATTTCAAAATGCAAATAATATTAACAATTACTACAAACAAAATTATGCTTTTGATATTATGGTAGATTATTTCATCAAGTCGAAAGAAAGTATATCTATATTAAAGTAACCGAGATAATTATCGTCTTCCTTTTGATTACGATATCCATGTTGAGTAATTTCAATATTAGCGGAGCCAGCAGGTATCTTCAATACTTCATTGTACCCAAATGATCCACGCTCGTTATATCTACCTGATACAACACGACACGTGCTTCCATCACCGCCACAAATTCCACATTTATCACGTTTCATTTCAGAGCCTAAACGATGGTCGCAGCCAGCCTACAATCAGCAAGTAAATTACATCTCTTCAGTTTGTTAAGATATGTATGCAATATGAGCCCCCATAACAGAAATCAAATTTGTTACAGAGTATTGAGCATTTTTAGATATTAAAATTATATGATATTTCAAATTCATCCCTCCACTATAAGCTGCGAAAATTTTTTGATCAGTGCAAGGTAGCAAACCTTATGACAAGTGCCATCAATGCACATATCATCTCCATGTCGATAACATGGAGTGCCATCCAAAACTTTATCCTTCAGCAGATAGAATGCAGCTGATCCACTAAGTCGGCAATACAGTTTACACCTCTCATTGTCACTTACTGAAATGTGATTTTTTAATCTATTTCAAAGGTATTAAGGAGTGAAAATTTATCGACGAATGCTCTCATGGAGTAACGAACTTCCGGTATATTTTGGCAACCACCGAGAGTTTGGAGGTACTCCGTGAATTCCAACATCCTGATTATCAAAATCAGAACACTGTACTTCCCGAAAACCTGGTGTATCCCATGGGCAATCTTGAATATTACATGGTCGATAACGCTCTTGTTGCCCTACGCAGTATTTGCCACCATTACTAGGTCTGAAAGAAAACTTTATCAAATTAATGGACAGAAATCTTAGTCACATTAAAACCATTTAGAAATTATTATTTCAGTGACTGGTACAGAAATCTAGAAAATAACACTATTCAATGAAAATAATCGGTTTTTAAGTAAATAAATAGATTAAAACTAATAAATATTTTAAAAGTACTTTTTGATCAGAATTTTTCCACAAAATTTTAGCAATATTTTTTATAAACAAAGAAAACCGTGGATTGTCACAATCACGTAGTGCCTTTTGAACACCTCCACCACAAGTTCTGGAACAATCACCCCAATTTTTCCATTCACCCCAAGAGCCATCTTGCTTCGCTCGTTGCTGCGGGGCCATACCAACACATTCACCACGGTGACACCACTGCGACAATCAATTATCTCATTACTCTAATTATCTTGCTAGCGTATATTAGAATTATTCCGCCATTTTTAAATAATTTTATTGTGTGAGACATTTTCACTAATCTAGAATTCTTTCGTAATTTACAATGTATATGACTGATATTCAAAGTAATGAAGATTCCGAATTTGTTCATAAAAAATATAATGTCGAATACAAATGCAGCATATAGCACAAAATATATTTATGAGAAATACCTGATTGTTCCCACACGGTGTACCATCAGCCCAAGGCATATGCTGCGTACGACAGCCCATTTGATATCCATAATATGTCGCACACCATAATCTGCGACATGCAGGCTGCAGTTGATAAATAAATTGAAGTGAAAAATTGTATTTTAATGAACAACTTAAAAACTTATAATTTAAAATTGTTCCAGCTCCCGTTTTCAGAGTAAGTTATGAGGCATTCATTTCTTCGTCATAAGAAACATCATTTTTTTCATTTTCTTTAATTTCTCTATAAAACTTAAATAACATGTATTTACGAATTTAAAAACAATAAAATTTGAAAAACAAAACAATTCAAAAGTTGAAACAGCAAAAAAAAAACCAATACCATATATGGACAAAGTTCAGCTGATGGTCCGAATACGAACTGGCATTGCTGATTAGCAGAAAACATCGATCCTGGAGCAGGATCTTCGAACATTCGATCATAATATCGACGTTCAATAGGCTGATCCAATATACATTGAGTTTGTGCTCGGTTGGCACTGAAATATCATTTTTTTTAAATCTTCCAGTAAGTAATCAAAATTTTTAATCAATGTAAACAGTGTCAAAAAATTTGAAAAAAAATTATGTTAATGACTTTTATCGGCTTTGCCGAGGTGCTGAGCGGTTGACTCTGAGCGGCTACGCTCAAGAAACATAAAATGGAGGATAAAAGGAAAAAGCCCTCATCTGGAACTGAAAATGAAAACAATGCAAAAACAAATGCAGATGGAAAAAGCTATGTGAAGAGTGTGAGAGAACATTCTGCAAGTGTACCAAAATCTAGTGCCAGCAGAATGATCACACTTGAAGCACTCGTCCATGGAATTGAAACCCCACGAAGCAAGTGGCAGCTAGATAAACTAGGTGCTACAAACTGCTAAAAGCAGTCCCTGACCGATTTGGAAGAATGCTGAAAGTGGGATGGTTATTGTGTCGATCTCTGTATAGCGAGAAGTTTTCGTGTGCTATTACACTGGAGGAACTGAAGAAGCAAGCGAATTCTGTGGTCACCAGTATTGCAGGTCATCCGTGCTCACAGAAACGGCTCTTTGAGGAGTCCACGAAACGTGTCAATTCACAAAATACGCACTTCGAGG
>UYYF01000496.1:0-13728 GCA_900618365.1 Thelazia callipaeda
GAGCTTATCAGAAAACTTAGATTTTCATTAGGATCAATCTGGTTGTTATTCGAAAGTGTAGAAACAAGACGCATTTAGCACATAGATGGATTCATTCATCAAAATTTACTGATGTTGAAGTAAATAAGAGGCATTACTTTGCTTCTTCATTCACTTATTCTCAAATGTTCCATTTCTTTTCTTGGAATGAAAAATATTTCCGTTTTTCTTACGATGCTGGAATTTTCATTGTATTGTACTGTTGTGATTACTAATTCACAAAAGTAATATAAAGCTATTTGTTAGTTAGTATAAGAATGAATTTGTTGTGAATACTTCAAGTTTTGTTTAGTTCTTCAGAAGTAATTTATTTATATAAAAGAATGGTTTCGAGTACATCAAATTCATGTGAACACGAACCTGTCAATATTATGTGAATTCCTGTCTAGTAGCAGAAATAATTTTAATTATCTGTTTGAACAATTTTATTGTTACTTGTGCACGTTTAATTGCATTTGAAAACTTCTTCAAAAATAAATTTTTCATTCAACGTTTTCTACAACAACTGAAGAGAGGTTATCGCTTAAAAATATAATATTGTTTAGAGCAGGCACATTTGGAGATATGCATCTGGAGACTTCAGGTCTTTATCGAAAGTTCTGTCTTATTTCAAGAATGCGTGTAAGAGTGTAAATGAATAAGTGTTAAAATTTTATTTAGAAATAAAATTTGTCAATAGATGAGTAGAAAGATTCAAAGGATTGAACTTGAAGATTTATTGTTTCAATGACATATAAGTTGACTTTTTGCCTGCTTCACTCTTCTGTTTCACTAGACTTAAGGGCTTATGCCTAAAGCAAAAACGAAAGTTTGATGAGGTTCTAAAAAATTTCAGATAATGAATACACAGACAATGGATATATGCTACAGAACTGACTAAAACAAATTGTCATTCTCCATGCCTCCATTTCACATGATCTATAACAGCAAAAAATTAAAATTCTGAGTACAATTACTTTGATAATTTGGTAGTCCAAACAAGAGATGCAGTTATGTAAAGTTGTAAGGAACGAAATACAAATCATCACAAGTGTAGACACAGATACGTGTTTGTCAAGTCCATTCACGTAGAGAGAACAATATTTGCAATAATAACGACGTATAAACATGCGTGTCACGGTATAAGCCCTCAGGCATTCAAATTCTCACCTTTTGATTCCCGAATTATTGAATGAGATTTGACACTCAATTTTTATTCAATAATTCAGAAATCAACAATGGAGAGTACACTTATTTTTGAAGTGGAGTAACATCTCAACCTTTTTCAGGATCATTCCTGACATCCATGCTAGATGACAATCTTCCATTTCTGCTTCCAATAATCTGTGTAAATGTAGATATCAGTCATTTGTTTTTTCTTGTTTTCATATTGTACTATTTGCTGGTAATTTGGTACATTAACTAAGTAATTGCTCTCGAGCACAAAATGTTTTATCCACCACTTTTCACTACTACATGAGCTTTTGTAATTATAAGAAACGTAAACTTACTATCAACTGACCATAACAGCGACAAAATACAACAGTAATTTGATATCAAAATCTCAAATAAAAAATTGGGAGATAATATATTCTTCAATAACTTTCAGAACATGACAGTGATTATAAGCAGGGACATATTATGATATAAGCAGTTATCTTCTTTAGATGGAAATTAATTTAATTATATTAGGGGCGTTTTAAAACAGAAAATGTGTCTATAAAAGAGTATTAGCACTGAACTTATAAATCAGAAATCTACATCGCCACCACCGGTGGCACTACCACTATCATCAAAACTTTGAATATTACGAGTTTGGAATAAATTGCATAATTCGTCTACAAATGTTTCATGTCGGAATGATACTCGTATATCAGGGACATTTGTACGCGACACGTCGTTACCCAGTACCCCTTCCTCTTTATAATTTGGTCCTAGCCAATGAACCTTGACCTAAAATTCATATCTAGAGCACAAAACAGAATTAAATCCGACGACTTTCTCAGAGAATGAGTCCAAGTCATTTGAAAATCACTTTGTAAATGATATTATTCGCAAGCTATGTAACAAGATCAAAATAAACAAAGTAATGTCATAATCAAGCCAAACCAAACCAACCTTGTCTTCAAATCCACTTTGTAGTACACTATTTCGTGCTAATTCGCACATATCACAGCTACTAAGTTTCCACACCTGAGCAGCGATGCTATATTCTTCCATTAAAGCTTCCTTAAATATTGAGTTAATCTAAAAAACTCTACGAATTTATTATTTGGCTTATCAACTCTTATCATCGATTGAAGTTAGAACACTTATAGAGGTAGAAATTTTACAATTTGTGCAACTGCAATACTATAAAAATTTGGTACTACATTAGGGGAAGAAATAATCTTATTTTACCTTTGTGAAATGAAACTGTAAAGGATCGTCCGTTGATAAAGAAACGTTTAATCCTTTCATGTGGAATTCTGGTAGTGGATTACGATGATAACTAATGAATAATGAATTATTACTTAATGGAGACATTGCAATACCGATTTGCGAGAGATAAAACAAATACTGAAGGACAGGTACCTGTAATAAACTGACACTTTTTTATGATAAAATAACAGATGAATAAAAATTTTTGATCACTTAGTATATCAGATAATCAAATGTTCTGGGGATTCAAAAAGTGATTATAATTTCAACAATTGTACAAGAAGGAAATCATTGATAGATAAATAACCCAAACGGTTAATAAGCTAATATTTCATGTCTGGTCCCCGTTTCCATATAATACTTGTTGGTTTGAACTAATTTTTGACGTAAAAAATATCATTAAGGCATATTAATGAAATAATATACCTTCCTAAGAAGTAAGCCATGCGCAATACTTTCAGATGTCAAATAACCCGTGACAAGATGATTTACGTGACCTGCTTCACCGCAATGCGGCCGTAATGAAAAAGTATTCAGGCCACGTTCCCTAAACACCAATTTACTCTACCTTTCATTAAATACATATCCATCAATGGAAAAAAGTAGCATTTTGAAATTAAATAATTAATTAGCTGTTGCCTGAAATTCAGCAGTCGTGCGTAATAAATAAGACGAATGAAATAGAGTAATTGGAGTATTAAAAACTAGTACAATTGTAAATGAAGCTTAATTATCAACTAACTATTTAAATTTAAACTAGACTTAAATCTTTTGTATTGAATACAAAAAAAAAGTTGCTGCTAACCGTCTAAGTGCATTGAGTGCCACCAAATTTGCGTACATATAATATAAGTAATAATCATAAGATGGATTTTCAGCATCTGAATAATTTGTTGGTTCGGGTGTTGAACGATCAAACTGTAATATAATTAACTGCGTATTCTCTCTAAATGATCATCATTTGAAAGTTTTGAAATGAGACATATTCAGAAACATCAGAAATCACAACAGTGAGATTTCTATATTTCAAAATAAAAGAATTGCAGCATAAGGAAGTGTACAATTTCTTAAAAGGTACATAATTTAATTTAACTTTAATTTCCACGGTTACTCTGGTAATACCTACAGTCAGTGCTTGATACCAAATATGATCGTTAACTTGAAAAAGTAACATTTTATAGGATGATACTTAAAAGAACTGACTTTAACATGTTCATATTTACTTTCATCATCAACCGAATCAATTCCAGAAACTTGCTGTAAGAATCGAAATAGTAGTGGATGAGATTCGGGATCATTTGTTACTTCAAAAAGTGGTGTGAATACATTATCAAGCATTTGATCGAAATTCTTTACCATTTTTTTTGCATGATAGACATCACTGAAATATTTTTTGTAAGCAGTAAATTATAACCTTTCCGCAAATGTAAGAAAATCCCAGCAACAAACTACCTAAATGAATAATTTTCACAAATCAAAAAAAGAGTTATTAATCAAAGAAGCTGAGTTAACATCATAATTTAATTTTGAAGTATTGTTAAGAAAAGCTGACTAAAGCCGTGGAATCTGAATCAACCATCGCGCATTTACAGAGTAGATGTCATTTGTAATTGCCCACTTAGCCAGTTTATCCCATTCTCCTTTGTCGTGTCCGTAAATTGATAAACGTGGTTCTGCATGCTGATACTTGCTATCTTCCAAGTCAGAGAGAACTTCCTTAAGTATATGATCATAAATTTTTGAGATATCTCAAATTTTTTAAACAAGTCAGTCTACATTTGCTAAAGACATAGTTCATTAAATATCAGAATAACTTCAGTATATGAATTATGACTTTGTGATATTTCATCTACTGAAGTTATTAAAAAATATGTAATCTTAGTAGCATTAAAAATATGTAATCTGAAATCTGGAAGACAATTTTAAGTACAACTATGCATATAAGTATCTGAATTGTTATATATTTAAAAAACGAAACGAAATAATAATGAAACCTTTTCTAAAATGACAATATTCTTTTCAGTCTTCATCCCTACATTTTAATCTTTCTCAACTGACAATTAGGCAAGATATAAAACAACAGTAGCATTAAAGTTGTGATAAGACTGTCCGATACCAAGTTCAATATTTCAAAACTCCTAACCGTTTTTTTAACTTCAAATATTACATGAAACCGAAATTATTCAAGCTTGATCGAATTTTAATCCAAATCCTTGAAGACTTCTACTTTACAGAGACTGAAAATCATAAAATTCTGTGCAATCCCAAAGTAATATGTAAGATCTGTTAATAAAGATTCTAAATTTGATAATAGCTAACTTTTAAAACTTCCGCAAAATATTTGCCTCCAACATAATTGTCTGTTTTGATAAAAATTTCTCGTAAAATACTTTCCCCAACAGGATTATATTTAGTGTTAAATTTATCGAAACGATGAAAGGTATTCCGATCCGCATGAACATCTAACATATCGACTGATAAATCATACGCATCAATTCCAAGACCTAAAAGTAGTATTACAAATTTACTTCCTTGATAGCATCTAATTTGCATATAAATTTTTTATGCTCACAAATTTTAAATTAAGATTTAAGAACAAAACTGACATAGGTTTTCGATAATAGGACAAGGAAGAGCTCAAAAACTTAACTTAGAAACAGCATTGAAGCGATGAATGAATGGAATGATATTATCAAAGTGAATGAATCTCACAAAACTTAATTACCAATTGACAATAAAATAAAATATGGACTGAGTATCAAAAATATTTCAAGTAAGATACCTTCGAAGACTTGTTCCAAAGTGATTTTCTTGCCATACTAAAACAAAAATCCCATTTCCGAATGAAATTTAAACAATTAAAATTAACATTTACCTTCTTTTCTTCACTCAAATATTATCATAAAATAAGATCAAATTTCAATTCTTAATCAAATATATAATATGTAATCTGGAATACAATTTTAAGTACAGCTATGCATATAAGTATCTGAACTGTTATATATTAAAAAACGAAACGAAATAATAATGAAACCTTTTCTAAAACGACAGTATTCTTTTCAGTCTTCATCTTTTTTTTAATAAAACGTAGGAGGTGCTTTTGATTCATTGAGCTAGCAGCGTGAATGTGAGTATCAACCTCAAATTCATCACTAATTTTATTTATTTGTCATTAAATATTTGAACTGAAGATGACTTTATATGAATTTCTTTATGTATTTACTAACATGACTATATAATTATTCATTCTTTTCTTTGATATTCTGATTAACAATGAAAAAACCTTTCATTAAAATAAAATGCTAGAAACCATCTAAGTAAATTTAACTTTACTGATTTTGTCAGGGAATCCAATCAGATAAATCAAAACCTAATGAACTGGAAGGAAGAATCACGAATTTCTTAATACTGATATCAAAAAATAATCTGATCATATGTGATAGTTTGTACCTTTCTGATATTGTAGAAATCTCGATGAGGTACAGATTTCTGCTCATACTGTTCTCGAAGTTCGTTCATTAGAGTATGCAGTTGAAATTTATTTTGAAGAAAACACAAACGTCGATAACAAAAGCTTTTCCTGCAATAAATAAATATTAATTAATTTGCTGACTAAACAAGTTACGTAAATAAGATACAAATTACACTAATAAATTTCCTAGCAACGAAGACAAAGAAAAATGGGAAAAAGTAATATTAAAATTCAAATAAGTAGTTAAATCTAACTTACAATGGTCCATTTGCAATCATAATAGAAAGTTTTCCTAAATCTCGTAAAAATTTTTCCTTGCTAATATATGCATACTGTAGTGAGTTTGGTATTTTTCCGTTCTCATCGAGAACTTCCACCTGCAACCTTTCAAATTTCCTTTATTTTTACACCGAAAAAGTGAAAAAATTATAATAAAGTAAGAAGGAAATTAAAATAAAAAAATCATTTTCATGAAATTATTGCATTAAAAAAATAAAACTATGCTTAAAATGATTGAAGAAAAGTAATATTATTAAAATGAAATTTTATTAATAATAATTGCTACTTATGATTAATTTCATATTTACTAGTTTTAAGCTTATTTTTGCTTCATGCGGGTTATTTTTTCACTGAATTAATTTTTAATGAGAAATAAAATTTTGGAACATTAATGATTTTGAAATCGAGGTAATGTTAAGCAATAATTCTATTTTAAAAAATTATCCGCCATTTTTTTATCACTCTCCCCGATTTATTAACATAAAACAAACAGCAATGATATCAAAATTTTGCCAATTTGTTAATACAAAATTTTCATACAGAAAATCTAGATGTTTGGTTTTACAGTATGACTACGTCAAAAAGTTTTTTTTTTTTTTAACATAAAATGATAAAGCTGATTCAATTTAAAACTGAATCAGAAGAAATTAAGTTTGTGAATTGCATCAGCTTTGCCCATTGATTTTCGTTTCTTCTAAAATATGAGAAAAGTGTTAAAAATCAAGTGAAGATAAATTGCAGACTTATCCATCCATATGAAAATTAAAAAATTTTTGGTTAGCAAAATTACTAGTAATATGAACAAAAAATAATAGTGAAGGAAAAAAATTAAAAAAAATAATTTACCACGCCATGGTTCCGATTTAAGGTATAAATTTTTTCATATTTGGGTAAAGATAAGTTCAAACCCCAGTGATCTTCTGGTGGTAAAGGTGGATTATACGACGTTTGTGCAGCTGAAACAGTGAACTTAATTACTTGAAATTAGAACATGAATTGAAATTACATTAGTCAAAATTAATAGACAGCATGCAATACGGCAGGAAATGAAGATTGAATTGTAATCAACAACTACACACATTCAAATGACATGAGGATCAGACATATAAAATAAGAAAATATTATTTATATGCACGGAAAAAAACTACTACTAACTACGAATTAAATCAAATGAGTGATAATATTTCGATTAAGCACTCTCAATTCATAATTTGGTTATTCATCTGAGCATATAACAGGCGAAACAACAAAAAGCCTTTATTACTATTTTTAAATCCATTACTCAGGAATCTGATGTAAGAGCAAGTTAAAATTATATCGAAATCGTTAATAAAAATAGCAGATTAAACCAAGAAAAATATTACGGAATTTTACTGCCTTAAATGATTCTTCCAAAATCCTTAAACAATCACAGCAATGAACCGTGCTGGAAACAGTTGTTCAATCTTTTTGCAATAGAATCTATTCCTCAATAATCATATTACTGACATTCAAGTTTGACATCAGCATAAAACTTGTATTACATTGCAGTTTTCACTAATCTTCATCGAAATTTTTCAGTGTCTTTCTCAAAAACTTATCTATTCGACAGAGTAATCATATCTGCGAGTATCAAGAAACAGACTCGACATATTCGTAAATATAAGTATTACTAATTGCTTGAATAAAAAGTGAAATTAATCATAACAAGTAAAACTGAAAACTGAATACAATAAAATAATATTTCAACCGTATGTTAAAAAAAATTAAGAGAGTTGCTTCTTACGTCATTTCGCAAGCATAAAGTTTATTAAGAAAAGGACTTGAATAATACTGAAATATGAATACATAAAAATTGTCGATAATCGTCTAATTTTCGCAGCACAAATGATCCATTATAAACGCTTGTCTATAATTTTCAAGATATAAATATCAATTTCTAATTCACAAACATAACTTTTTTCCTAACCTTCGGCACTTTATTAAAAAATGATAAATATTTTGCTTTTAATAAAATAAATATGAAATTATGTAATTATATATTAATGGCAAATAATTATTCACATTATCTACCGATTAGCAACATACTAAAATTATAATTTTATAAAA
This sequence comes from Thelazia callipaeda, assembly GCA_900618365.1. NCBI lineage: Eukaryota > Metazoa > Nematoda > Chromadorea > Rhabditida > Thelaziidae > Thelazia > Thelazia callipaeda. Next base: position 8,279 of record UYYF01000496.1, read on the forward strand.
GCAGTGAAAAAAAATGCATACTGAAAAAAAAGTTCTTGTCATTAACAATTGTTTCAATTTTTCAAATTTATTAAGTAATTCCAATGTTATTTACTAAAGCTACGTAAACACGAATTAGGCAAATAGGAACAAATATAATCAACTTATTCATGCTGTTAATAGTTTCTTACTGCTAAATAAAATCAGCGATTAGTCAAAAACCTATGCTAGAATTGAATTACCTAAATTATACCATCAGTTACCTTTTTGACTGCAATTCTTGTCCGATAATGTTTTCAATGAATGTTTGAAGACGTTATGCGAAGACTCTTAAAACTTATCAAAATTTTGCAGAAATAACAAATACATCAAAGAAATATGCAAGATTATGTACTCCTTACAACCATTGTGCATGCATGCATAATATAATAATACTAATTGAAAATTTTCATAAACTGCAAGTAATACTTGTTAAAACTTCCATATCTACTGTTTTACTTGGACATTTTTGCATATTAATAACTAATATGTCGCTAGGAATAATAACTAATATGTCGCTAATTGTCAACATATAAAGTGAAAACTGTGCAATTACGTACGGAAGTGAAAAAAATTTTTTTCAACCACAACAAACATTTGAAAATGATTACTAATAAGTTTGCGTGGCTAAATCAATGACTTGCTATTACAAACACTAATAACAGACTGATAAAATGAGTAAAAATTAAAGATAGAAAAGTAGATGTCAAAGTTCAAATGGGATTTTAAAATCGAAAATAAACCAACCTAAACTGCTAGCTGAATATTGCCATTTGAGTAATACAAATTATAAAATTATTTAAGTAATTTTTATTGATTCTAAAAAGTATAAAGTATCTAAAGTGATTTATTATGCTTCCCTTTCTTCAATTCAATACATCAAAACAAAATCTACATTGAAAACTACAACAAATGAAGTTGCAATTTACGTATGAAATAATTATCAAGAAAATCATAATATGAAGAAAGGAAGAAACTGATTTATTTGGTATATTTTACATGTAAATTATTAATAAGTATATAAATCTCTGTCACATTATTAAATTGAGACAAACAAAAAAATTTTATCAGATCTGACGAAACTTTCATAAAGACCAACGCAGTTAAAATTCTTCTCTGACAAAAAGATGTGAATTTTCTAAAGGCAAATTTTTTATAAGTGAAAAAAGTATTGAATAAAAGTAATTAATGTAGTAAAACAAACTTGTTTCCGTATTTTTTCTACGGCATTTGGGTAAATTCTCAGGATAATGACCAGAAAGAAAATTTGAAATTGTTGATGGAAACTGATTTCCAATCCGTTTCATGTATGATTCACGTAGCATCAATGCATCAATTAATTCCTGAGCTGATTCCTTCAGATCTTCTAGTGGAACCGGAAATTATAAGAAAATAATATTTTCTTCCACTTTCCACTACTTTCAAAGAGATAATTAATCATTTCTATTTTGAAAGATAGTTTTTACGTTTCACGTAATGTAAAATTACTGTTGCAATTTTTCTCAATGACATGGTTTTAAAGTATTATTTTTCAGTCGCAAAAACAACTTACCCCAGAAAGTTCTTCTCCCATAACTGCCATCCGCTGGTAATTCACATCGATAGCATCACGAAATGTACGCATTTCAACATGTTGCGGTGATTTTGTATGATCTTGCTTGATTAGCCGATCACTATTACTAGCCAGAGGAGCATTTGAGGTGCCTAGATGTAGCAATGATGAGTTACCATCAAACTGTGAGCCCTCCAATCTCGCCCTGATAATCAAATTGAATCAATTCGATCAATTAATAATTTATATTTCGCTTCATTTATTTATAATTAATATGAATTAAATTTTGACAATATTAGCTCTTTTTTCTCATATGCATTATAATAGGACATCACTAAAATCCTTATTATATCGTGATATATTAATTCACGATATTATTAATAAAGGGAAGTAAAGGATCTGTCTACCCTTATAATTCTTATGTGAATTTATTGCAAATAAAGAATTTTGCAATTCTAATTTTGAGAACTGGCATGCATAAAATGATAAAATCATAATTTTTGCAGTCCTTTACTTCTCGGGATTTATGTAAATTGATAAAGCTGCAAAAAAATTAAAAATTTCATTGATGGAGAAATTCCCGTCATTCGTAAAATACTTATAATCTATATAACACCTTGAAAACAACGTGAATATTAAAGTCTACTCATAATGGCTTTCATTTACCAATACACTCATTACAATTATAATAACAAGAGCAAAGATTTTTGTCAGCTAAATAACCAAATTATGAATGATAGCCTCATCTTCAACGTACATTAGAAAAAAAACTTCTATGATCTGTCTGCTTTTATAATTCATACAATACCATTAATTTTACAACTTTTTTAAAAATTTAATCACTTGAATACTAGACTAAACTATTTTCATGGTTAAGGGATATTAACAGCAATGATGCTCGAAACCATGTGCCTAAATATTAATCACACAATAAAAATCTGTTCATGCAAAACAGCCAAAAAAATAGATTAATAAAAATATTAGACTATTATTGTTGTTACTATTTGTAAATTTTTTCTTTAAACAAAGCTCAAAGACCAAGAGATAAGAGCTCAAATACTTTTATATATTCCTCGATTGTTATTAGATCTGTTATTAATTGAGATAATATAACAAAAATAGTTATTAGCCTCTGTTATTGATTAAGATAATATAACAAAAACAACATGAGCAATAATAATGGTGATCAGAATAATAATAGTAACAACAATAATAGTCTAATACTCAGTGAACTAAATACCGAAGAAGTTTGTTAGAATTCTATCAACTAATAGAGTAGAAAAATTTTTGACTTGTCACTTACTCAACTGTATTGTTTCTTGAATCAGTTGAGTAATCAATCATTGATTTTACTTTCTAAAAGATGCAAATGAGATAAAATACAACAAATCAAACGTTCAGTACAAAAATTGTTCTATGTAACGGAGCAATAAGGTATTTCCAGTATTTCTTGATCCTAGTTTCCGTTTTTCTCTTCAGTTTTCATAATACTGACAAGACTGTCTCTCATAAAACAGCATGCATATGAAAAAACTTATCTGCTCTGAAATGAATGGTGGTTTTCTCATCATACCTGTTAATGTCCTTTAATACAACTTCAAAAATTTATATAAATTCACGACTTTTAAAAGTCTAAACAAATATTTGCTAAGTGATACTAAATATTTGCTATTAGATACAAATGGTGATTTTGATTTGTGTGCCACAGTCTTCAAAAGTAACTGAAAACTTTTAGACTTTATAAACTCTGCAGAAAAAAACAACACGCACTTTGTTATCTATTTTGAAAAATGAAATTATGGAAAGGTATGCACAGTAAAGTCATAATTATAGTAATTTTTTTTTGAAGTAACTACAGTTCTTTGTATTGAAGTTTGATTGAATCAAATTATAATACAAAGAAGCGCAAAAAACAGCTAAATAATTGAAATTTTTTTGAAGAAAAATACTCAGCAATTTCAAAAACCTTCTACTAATATTTTATAAAATGATACCAATGAATAAGTATTAAAGTTAATAAGTAAGGCAGAAATTTCTGAAGTCAACCTGTTTGTCAGCTGTCGATGAATGGCATCTTTATTTTCCTTTACTTCAATCGGATATTGAGAGATTGCAAAAGGTGGCGATAGCATGTGATGAGTAGAATTATCAGAGAATTCAATTTCGAATCCATTAGCATCAAATACATCTGAATCAACCGTTTCTGCAAGCAAATTAATGCAATTTCATCAGCAATCATATGCAAATTATGAAAAATCACTAAAATTTTTAATTCTTAGGTTTAAAATACTGAATTTTTGGTAGTGTAAGTGAATTAAATCAAATTCTAATAATTATAAACTTTTTGAACTCATTTCTGATATATATATATATATATTTTTTTTCATATCAACATATCAATATACTTACTCATTGATTCATTCATAAATGAAGCCAGATGATGATTGTCCATTCTATTTGTTTCAATCGCTAAAATTCAATACGTTAACATACTCATTGCATTTTCATCTTTAAACAAACAAAAAGTAATCTGATAAAATTGCACGTGAATCCTTGCAAAACTTCACGTGACTTACGTGTTTTAGCTTGTTTTTCACTACCAAATTTCTCGTCATCAATTGCAAAAATTTTCACGTCCGCCACACAAGGTGAAAAAAAATTCATAGACGGAGGAGGAGTACTGAACAAACCGCTTTGAGGCCACTTTCGGTGTGCTGCCATTACTCATTCATCTATTACCACACTTATTCTCAAAGCTGTCTGAATGAGAAATGTCGCAGTACTTTTTACTCTCTCCCTAAATACTTTCTATCCTTTTCATCATTATACCAATAATAATCAATATCTTTATCATCATCGTCATCATCATTATCATTATTGTTTGTAATCTTACTTGAAATCAATAAAATGCTGCTTTATCCTTTCCTTTCATTAATCAATCCTTTATCTTTGTACTATCAAGTATGAAAACAATATTTGTTATTATTAATTATTATAACTTTTATATTTATAATAATCAATATATTAACATAATCACTTCATAAATGTGCCTAACATTAATTAATCCTACTTTATTCTATTCCCTCTTAAATGCTCTGTCATGCTGTTAAGCATAGAAACCATAAAAACAATACTTATTATCACTTTTATATAAGCATTATTATTGTCAACATGATATTGTTTTCAACTACAGAAATAGAACAGTTATTAATATTCTGTGCTATGATGAAATTTTGACTGTGTAAATTGTCATTTTCTACGCTTAAAAAAGCTAACAATCAAATATTATTGAAATTAATAATTTTTGTATTTTTAAAACAAAGAAAATATAAATTTTGATTGTGAAAAAGAGCAAATTATTAATCTTCTCATTTGTGATTATTTGTTACTGCGAGGAATGACAGAAATAAGCATTTGCTGCATAAATGAATAATATTATTCGTGGAAAGTATTTTAAAACTATTATTTAGTTTATGTAATTGACAGAAATTAAATTAGTAAAGTATTTAAGTATTAATTTAAAATCGAATAATTCAAAAAAAAATTTAAAATCGAAAAAATTAAAAATCGAATTCAGTGTTTGCCTTTAATTTTTAGTAAAATTTTCCGAAAAATTCAATCACTGCATGTGGATTTTTCATTTTTTTCAATTTTCGAAAATTTTTTCATATATATTTTATTTATATAAAATTGCTTTGAAATGGTTTAGTGCAAAAAATTGATCATACATTTTTTGTAAAATTGTATTATTTTCTGACAAATTTTTGACAATGTAGACAAATTACTGATAATTTTTTTTAATTTTTTATCATTTTTAAATTGATTTTTTGGAAAAAAATCAATTAAAAATTATATAAATTAAAAAAAAATTGTAACCAAA
>UYYF01000497.1:0-13684 GCA_900618365.1 Thelazia callipaeda
ATATATATATATATATATATATATATATATATATGTCACAGATAATCCAAAAATAATGATAAATATTCAAGAAAACTGCTTTCAAATCATCTCAATAAAAAACTTACATCATCAACTTTGTATATATCGATATCTTCTTCAAATGCCTTTTTTGCTTTCCATGCATCTTTATTTTCTTCCCATTCCTAGAATAGAATAAACCATCGAACTTTCATTATTATAAAACAATCTGTGCAAAACAACAACATGAAACTTCTTTACCTTTTCAGCTTGCAAACGGGCTTTGATTTCAGCGTCCATTTCTAATGGTATTAATAAACCATCATCATCATCCATGTAACCATAATAGTCTGCATCGACAAATTTGATTAATTCTATACGATTCTTTCGTGGCTCGCTGATCTCAGCCTTTTCGAAAAGTTCTCTAACACCAGGCAAATCTTTAGCGGCTCCAAAGTATTTGTATCCTTTACTTCCCGCTACTTCACGTCCTTCTCGATCTAATTCCTTAGGTGCTACTTTTCTGCAACATTTCTATCAAAAAACGCCAGATTTCAAACAAAAAAAATCATTTCAGCCCATCCACTTGCATGAGCTTACAAGAAATACAAGAGCACACCGGTAATCTTGTCCTCCGAGTTCCTTAATTCTTATTTCCCATGCATATTTTACTCGCAGTAACTTGTTTATCTCATCATTCAAGTCTCGAATTTTAAATTCTCCCAAACCTGGGTTCTGTATTAAAGCAATTTTCTTAGCGATTTCCATTGTAACTTGTTTTCTGTACCTTTCTGCATCATCTGAAAATATGTCAGGAATAAAAACAAATCTTTAATTCTAGCATAATCACATTACAGTACTAAGTAAAACTTACTTAATGTATTACATTCACTAACATCATTTGGACGTTTTGCAACTGGACCTTTTTCTTCCTCTTCTTTCATTCGACGCCATCTGGCTAGAGCAGTCATTGCTTTTTCTGCATTTCGAGCCTTAATTTCATACTTATATAAAACTATACAAAAGTAACATACTCATCGTGAAAAAAAAAATATTTTAGAAGTAATGAGTTAAACACCCAGTATGAAATTCAATATTACTTGTTTAAAGTAAGCGAAAAGCTGACAAAAAGTGAAAAATACTTGAAAGACCAATTCAATAAACACTTACCATACTGAATTGAAAATGAAGCTGAGATCAGCCTGGAAATATCCCCACTAAGCAGTATACGCAACACACCTCTCTACAAATTCTAATAGTTATGCATGCTATTACATATAATATTGCATGCACTTCGTCACTACAAAAGGGTTATAGTACACTATTGCAAAGAACTTAGTTTTGATGCCAGATCCGAAAAACCGCCGTATTTAGTCCTTGTTTACATCTCCTACAGTTGCTTCTAACCTACCTACATGCAAGCAAAATACTATTAGTAATTCTTAAATAAAAAGGTAGTGAAAGTATATTGCTTCAGAAAAAGCATCCACATCTCCATGAGTTACAAAGATTAGAATCGATTGCGTGATAATGAGATTATTTTTTGATATATATCGCATTTTCGTTGTCCAAGAAATGTTAAATATTTGGCATTTTTGTGCTCCAAGAAATGTTAAATATTTGAGATTCTTATACTAACGACCAATAGAATTACATATTTTGAATTTTATCTGATAATGAACAGAATCAATAGAAAAACGGCACAGATGACGATGGAAGGTTACGAAAATCTAGAAATAAATAAATCATCACAATTTGCAATAAGTTATTTGCCAAAGCCCACTCATTTTGAACTTTCAATACACCTAACATTTTGAAGAAATAAATCAAGTACTGAAATATTTATTCAATACAAGGTAGCAATAATACGTCTTCATGGTATAGTTAAAAAAACCATTAAGCAATGACTTAATAAATGGTGAAATTCAATAAAGCTTTTTTAAAACATTTCATCTAACTATACACATGTGACAAATCCCTTACAAGTTCTCATCAGTGCCATGCATGTAAATTATAAAATATCAAATTTAAATGTACAAATCGTCAAATTCATATTTTTTTAATTCAACGATCCATTTGATCCGCTACTGCATCAGTATCTTCTTCATTGTAAATATTGTCAGCCATCTGCCAAATTTGCATAATATTGTCCTCTGATACAGAGCAAACAACCCATGGTTCATTAGGATTCCAAGAAAAGTCCGAAATCTAAAGATCACTAGCATAAAAATGTGTCATACATTAAATTTGCATTGCAAAATGTCTTTTGTTTCTTTGTTAGGTTTTAAAATTGAATGTTGGAAACTTATTCACACCTATAATAATTCAAGAATTTATTGACAGAAAACAAAGTGGTATTACTAGGAAAAATAGACAATACAGAAATGTTAGAAATTAGAATTCAAAAAACAAGATTTAAAAACTTTAACATAACAAGATGTAGACGCAACCTTAGCAGTATGTCCACCATGAATAAAAAGCAATTCAGCAGGACCATCTTCCGCATCTTCGGGTGTTTGTTCTTCACCTATTTTACTTAAGTCCCAAACATGTAGTCGTCGATCTGTACCAGATGATGCCAAAATTGTTTCATTATGTGGTGACCACTGAACTTGGAAGATTTCGTCTTTATGAGATTCAAAAGAATGCAATTTCAATTTGAGATTTCTTAAATCCCATAAGGCTACTGTCTGAAAAACAATTTAATTAGTGAACAAATAAAAAAAATAATATCTATAAATGTAACCACAAAATTGCTAAATTATCTTATTGTGTGTTTTTCACTGTTTATTCATTCGTGTTGCTTCGAGATGAATAACAAAAATTTTAAAACTATATTTATAATATATGCTCTCGAAAATATCGTCAAACTTTTTTAATCAATGAAATGCAAAATAATTCAATACCTTATCAGCTGATCCAGTTGCTAAAATAAACTCTGAATATGGATTGAATGATAAACAATTCACTTCTGCCGAATGAGCATCCACTGCATGATTGGGTCTATTTGAAGTGTTGTTTCGAGTATCCCAAATCATGAGTTTACGATCATCGCCAACTGAACCAAATACTGCCTCATGTAATACATGCCAAGCGACATCCTCCACAACTGCATTGTGGCCATTGAAAATCTGTAAATCTTCCACCATGATCTCTTCATCTGAATGCATATATAATGAATAATGCAGATTTATTATAATCGCTTTATTATAATCACAAAAAATACTGCTAGCTATATATATGATAATGATGTCACAACCATAAGAATTATATATGAAAGGTTGTAAAGCACAAACTCCATAATGATGCAATAATACTGCTTTACAATAAATGAAAAAGTTTAGCTCAGTAACCGTTTTTGCATCGAGGAAATTCTGTTGCGCAGTAGCTGCTTGTACATCCCATAAACAAACTGTCATATCATCAGAGGCAGAAAGTAAATGACCTGACAGATTAGGATTCCATGACAAACCATATCCTAAAAACGTATTCATGATTGATAATAGTAAGATAAACCAACGGAATTAAGGAAGCAATAACATGAAAAGGATATATACCTTCTTTAGTATGACCGCGTAAACGTAACTGAGGCTTGCAAATGTTATCAGTGGGGTTAGGAAGTGATGGATGTTTAGTGTAGTCGAAGATAAATACCTGAAAATAAACAGACAAATCTCGTATTCGAAACATAAATAGTTGGCATTCAGCAAAAGATGAACTTTGATCATGATTTCAAAAAAGCATTATTACATATAAGATATGTAAGTTAGTTAGATGAAAGCTATATCTCAACTACTATGACAATAACAATCTGGCAATCAACATGCTGTGACCTCACTGTTAGGAGACTTTGTAGCTAATAAAACTGGATTCTGAGGCATATATCGAGCACGATTAACCTCGCCTTCATGATTCATTTTTATTTCAACATCAATTTTTCCAGTAATGGAGCCAAAGCCACCAAATTCTATAATGCACACAAAATCTCAATGCAGTAAATTTATTAGAATAAAGTGCTTGTAAATAAATTTTGCTAAATAACAAAAAAGTAAACACCTCCTTTTTCTGTATCATATTTAGCAGCATCAAACTGTGCATCATCTGTTGGTAATAGTAATTTCGCTAAAACTAAATGGTTCTGTTCATCCGAAGTGTGAGTTCCTAAAATGAGACGATGCGTTGTATAATCGCTTCCCTCCAATCTAAAACATACATACATACTATATTTTGTACACACTATTCACAAACAGCATCATTACATGGTATAAAAAGAGAATTAACCTCTGTACGTCTGGAAGCCACTGCACCGTTAAACTAGGCCATTCAAGAGCATGTGTCATGACCTTAAAAAAATGCTTTCTTATAGATTTATACAACACTATAAACACTGAAATGCTTGGATTTTAAAGAAATATTTAACATTTTAGAAGTTTACCATGTCATATAAGAATGGCGTATTCTTTTTCCAGATTTTATATTCCTCATTTATAAGTCGCTCTTCGTAACCTTCTTCAGTCATTGTAAAAGTCTGACTGGAATCACACAATTCGTCGTGAATTCTGAAATATGTGTAAAAGTCATGATAATGTAATAAAATAACTGATATAATTTCAAACTTTCAATATCACGAGGGAATTAATTAACAGCACCAATAGAATAATGTATTCAAAAACGAAATTTAAATCCAGCACATATGATTTAGAACATATGAAATGAGAGAAGGACTGGACTGCTGATGGTGGAGCCTCTTAATATATCACAAGATATTTAGTTAATGAAAAGACTTCAATGACATCTATGAAATATGTAAATTTTCATCTATTTTTTATCATCTCTTACATGTTCTACGTAAGAAATGTATTATCTCTTTTCTCTATTCAAACTTTACGAAATTCCATTACATGAAAATGCAGCATTTCTTTATTAAACTCAGATAGAAGCCACAACACTATGAAGCTCAGATCTGTTTGGTAAGCGCAATTTGATACTAAAACTGTGTTGCATCTTAGAATGACTTACCTATAATCCATTTCAGAGAAACAGTAAGCAATCTATGAACCTAAAAATCGCTTTAATTCTGCAAACAACGACGAAATTAATCCTTGAACGTGAAGACTAACTCGGCTGTATCTACCTTACCTTTTACCTAGAATTTTTTCACTTACTTCTCTTATTTAAACAACAAAAACTGAATAATATTAGGTGCTGCACGTACAGATGCAGAAACGTAAGCAAGCAGTTAAATTTAAAACTAATTTAAAAACTGAAAGTCCTAGCTCGCAACAATCAGTGTTACGAAACAGAAAGAGTAAAATACCGTAGAACCACCAGTATAAGCCGTTTAGCATAAATCCTGAAAATTATCCCGCCAAAACCAGAGCAAGCAATAGTAATTCGAATAGTGAGAACTTTCTCAATCAATATATTTAACTAAACCAAAGGGGCCTCAGTGAAAATTTGCATCTCTCATGACAATGATGAAGTTCAAGGATACTGAAAAGGTTTAAAGATATACACAGGGAGAGCGAATGAAAGGTTCCTCTCGAAAACCATATACAGTTTGCTGCTTTCATGAGTCAAATTAGCAACGACAAAAGTCTTTGATTCTTGAGGATGCAACCGTGGTGCTTCATCACAAGCATGTCGAGGTTGGAAAGAAATTAGAACACTGCCAGAACGAACAACTTTGAATTTGGATTATCACTCAGTGCGATCATTTTTCATCACAAATGCTTGAGAAGGGAACGACGAAGAAACGAACTGAAATATCACTTCCAACAAATTACCTTACATCACTGCAGAGAGTAACAATTTTGCACTGTGGTCGATTTCATCGTAAACAGTTTAATCAACCGCGTCGATTCAGAAGTAGGCTTGGTGTACATTAGGGTTTTTGATTAGCTGAACTCGAGATGATTGTTCTAAATTTTCAAAGAAAACTGATGGAATGACTGAATTTCCATTCAGTTTCATAAAACCTTTGGTTTCAATATGTTCACTGAAATTAAGTTCTCGACTTATTCAATTAATACATTTGTAGCCATCCGATCTTAAAGTAGAGCTTATACTGAGCAGACTGAACATATTCAAAAACTGCTTCAAAAACTCTACTTCATTTTATTTCTTGACAGTTATTAACCGGTAGTTCAGTTTGTAACTTGTATGACCAATTTAAGCATCTGGATTTATGATGTACTGTAGTCCTGTTAATCACAATGTTAGTTCACATTTTGTTTCAGTTACTGTTCGGAAATGATTTCAGAATTTTTATATTCTCTAAAAAATTAAAATCAGTCTGAAATAACTATCACCATTTTGAAACAAAGGCTTGAAATAACTATCACCATTTTGAAACATATACTTGTTAATTCAAATCTTGAAGAAATTAGAAATGCAAGTGACTTATTTGCAAGAAAATGACTTCAAAATGTACATAACTTGGAAGCTCCAAGATTATTATTGGACAGTCAAATAAAAATATGATAGGTAAAACATGATTTGGCTAAGTTACTTGCTTTATCGAAGATTGATCTTAAAAATCCATTTTCATAATATTATAAGAGTTCGATAATTTGTTGTTAATTTCAATTCAGAAATACCATAACGAAAATAGCGTTTGCACTTCGTTCCACGTACTTTAGGAAACCAATCAGTAGATTAAAAGTAAACAGTCACTTCTGTGCGCCAACTGCAAACATGCAAATGAGAAGAAAATAATGTAAACTAGCAAGTAGTGAGTGCGGGAACAGATAATTTAAATAGTCAGGACTTTGCAGCTGTCCACAATCGAAAGCACTTCAGGTAGGAAGTCGCCACATTATCAAATTATGTTGTATGCTTTCGCTAATTTCAGGTAAATTTTATCACAACTTAACACTGCCTTCTCAGCCGATACTTATCAGAGATCAGTACTGCAAATACACAAGCAAAAAGAAAGCATTCAACTGAGATATGATTTATGCCAATATTTATATATTACATCATTCTACAGTTCATATCAACCAGCTAAATCCAGACATATAATTTACGTACACATAAACTACACATTCACATGAGAACACACTTGACCTCAAGTCCGAAGGTTAGCCCTTCTTTTATATTATGCCCAATTCTTCTCACACTCTCAGTTCGTCTCTTTGTAAAGTGAATCTTGAGCGCGCGGTAAAACGCATAAATGCGAATAATACATCGACTAACTTTGACGTTTCCCAGCACTTTCAAGGTTCTTCCGAGTACTTGGTATTCAAATCCAACTTCCATAAATTAATAAAATTAACAGCATAAGTTCATGCCATACATAAAGTAAGAATAAAAATTACGCCAGAAATGGAATTCCAGATCCAGAAGTTCGTAATGAAATTCGTTCACTCTCATTTGCAGTAGCTGGATGAGAACGTCCACCAAAAACAAAAAAGTTATAAAAGGGTAATTTTCAAAAAAATAATCCCCCAAAAACAACAAATCAACAAAACGTCTAGATTAATAGTGTATATTGATAGTTGTCAGTTACTAAAAGAACTTCCAAAGGCAATTCACACAAGAAGGAACCCCAGATATGGTAATGTCTAGTACTGATTTGAAACCAGTATTGATCAAGTATATGAAGTCATACACACGACTTGCATTCGTTTACAATTGATATCAAAGCTCACTGTGCATTACCGAACCGTGGTTGGATTGAAGTACTGTCTAAAAGATTGGGAGAAGCTATGAATTGGAGCGAACGCGAAGAATGCATGTACATAAAGAAAGAACAGATGAATTTGGTGGTTTACAAACACTTGAAACCACACAAAATTACTATTACTATTCTGTAATCTTTTCTAATTGTCTCAAACAGTAATGCAAAAGAAATTCCAAGTGCAGGAACGAGTATGCAGATGAGATTCCCTCAAATTAGAGATGAATTCAAAAAAAGAAAAATCGAAAGTGAAACAGTTACCCTGTCGTAAGTAACAGCTATAATGTTGCACTGAATAAATAAACTCAGTGACACATTTTAGCATTTACTTACTGAGCATAATTCTATCACTGAAAGTCATTTCTTCATGAAAATGAAACCATAGAATGTGCAATGAACAATCAGTGTCGCTATCATTACTTCAACAAACAGTAGCAGTACCCACATTTACTTTACACATTACTCGTTGGTACACGGGACGAAAAAGAACTAGCTCTTAACCTAGCGATGTTGACACAATGCTACCAATGCCATCAACATTGGCTTTGATTTTTCAATTGCTGCTTGACTATCATGTTAGCTTGCTCTTTAATTTGTTGCACTACAGTTGAACGGAATGCAGGGAAAGGAATCTGAGACCTGAAATACCAAACGGGAGTCAAGGGGGAAAGAGATGAAGGAGACAAATTTGACGTTCCAGAAATCAGTTGCACAGTGCAAATTACTATTAGCAAAATAAGAGGCAGTGCGATTGACTTGTTGCATTTGCAATCCCTTCCAATCATTAAAGGTGGGGTATGACTTTGCAGCATTCTGATTAAGAATGTATTAACCAAAGTGCCCTGATTGCATTAATTAAAAGATATGTATTTGAAGATAGAACGAGGTCTGGACCAGACTGCCTAGACACTAAAATTCACCGCTTGCTCTAGCTCAACCCACCGCAGCAAGTTATAGAATTACTTGAGTGTATGCATTGCAAATGCATGTCTGCACATGTTATCAAATAGTTCCATGGAAATGATAGGTGCAGAGGTTGTGCCCAGTAGGGGTTACTCGTTCATCTGATTTGAAATTTTCATTTTTTCGTCTCAAGTTGAATGTTTGCAACTGCAACAGCTACAAATTGTTTCGAAATATGAGGTAGCACCTCACATGCAATGCCTAGCATTAATTAGAATGAATAATTTCTTGCAGTCAACTTTGGTTTGGTTGTAGACGTGGAGATATGGCCACAGTAGACAACAACATGCATATGGTCCGAGGTATGTACATTAATGAACCATCCGAAACAAATGTATTCGATTACAATGGATATGAATGTACACTAATCGATCTGCACCCTCATGTTTATGATTATTCCATAAGACCATGTTTATCTCACTTATTTGTCAGAACACAAGCTTCAAGTATTTTCGCTGCTACCATTTATTTTTTAGACGATTGAAGCATCACTCACACCTATTAAACAGATAAGACATCCAGTAATAAAGTCTTGCGAGCAGGACCGACTTTAATTGCTTCTACCAAATCAAATCCAAAACGTTACTACCGCTAATTATCACAAAGCTTTTAGGCGATGACGAATTACTAGACAACGGTTTCGAAGTGTAGAAAGGTCAGTCGACGGTATCACGAAATCATCCACTCTATTTGTTGCTTCACGTATATTTAAATTGCTAGCAATAAGTTGTGAATAATTCCACACAGCTAAGTGTCTACTTTTGCCATGAACACAAAACACAAGTGTATCTTTGGAGCATATATGATCAGTCATTGTATTCCACGTCGTCGTTACCATTCCACTTACGGGACAAAAAAATCCCACCTAAAAATTACTAGAATTTGCTCTTAGACCTTTATATGATCTCAGTAGTTTCTATATATTGTATTTTTCAGGTTCCTATATCACCACAGTTATTAATAATGCAATTACAACACATAGTTTAATACGGTATTCAGAGACTGAAGCTCGTATTCATTGAGTTTACTGACAGCGCTTTATAACAAAAGTAAAACTAACCACAACGCACCAATGAGCAGAATGTCCCGCAAAAAAACTTGGCTCATGATTTTTATCACAGTCATAAGGTATTAGCAAGTATGCACTTTCTTGGATCAAATGTTCCATCTGAGTTGCTGATGGTAGGTTTTGAACTTCTACATCCAGAGTTGGACACAATGAAATCACAATATCTGCCAACCAATCAGCTGAGGGGAAAGAACGCTAATTATACTTAGAATAGCACACAATAATCGAAAAAAGCCCCAATACTTAATTACTGATCGAACTACGGACTGGTTATTAAATATACAATGTAAGCTCTCAATTCAAGCAATTCTATCTGCAAAAAGACCACAAACAATTTACATACCAGAAAACATTTCGCCATACTTCGTATATCCTTTTTGCTTGGCAATTTTTAAAATTTCATCTAGATTTGGACCTGGGAGCTTGCATGCATCGACTATCATTTTCAACGCAACAAGGCCACATCTAGAATTTTATTCCGTGCACAGTAGCAACATGACTTCTGATTTCTACGCTATTAAAAAATTTCTGAGAACTCTGCTCGAAAATGTGGATATTTCCTTGTGATTACTATGAGATCATGAAGAATTAATCCAAAAACTTTTCCTTTCTTCGACAATACCTAGCAAACACGGTTTAAGCACTTAGCTGCAAGTATTAGAATACTCATGCAAAAATGAAATGAATCTGAACAATAAGAGAAAAATTTTGCTGGGGACATGAACTACTTAACATGTTGAATTTTTCCGCAATCCAATCCACGACCATTTGACCAAAACATTTCAGTCATAATTTAAAAGTTTTTAAATCAAATATGTCTACACACAATATTTAACAATATAAATAACTCCTGCTATACTAAATAATACAGTACACCAATTAATTCAAATAACTACAACTAAAATACCTTAAAGCTTACTGGGGTCCACTTTGGAGTAGAGGTTTCACACTTCTAATGTATCCAACGCCTCCTTGACATCCTTTCCCTCTTCCATCACCAAGTATATGAAGAACTCGTCGTTGAGCGACGGGTGAAAGTGCTTCTGGCATGCTTTTGGCATGCATTAGTCTTTCTATAACCAATTAAAAGAAAAAGAATATGCCCATTTCTTCAATCTAATCTCGGACTTCAAGACTTAACTTCTGGTGTTGAATATAGTACTAAGTGCCGTCATAATAAAGTTAGATATCAACAGAAAACGAGTGCACCCATATTTTCCTCAAAAGACTACATTGTAAGTTGTACTTTAATTCAGTACTGAAGTATACATAAAGTAATCCGCAATCACTAAAATTACTAACATTAAGATCCGGAAATCTGATGAAAATATTTATGATGAGAATACCATACTGATTTGAGAAGTGCAACTTAATATAATTTTAGAAAATTTATTGAAGATAAACAAGAGGAGCAACAAAGCCCACAAACGTCAGTTTACTGTAACAATTCTCATTTAGAATCACCTCAATTTTTATAAGGTTATGGATATACAGAATGCTTCATGATATAACTAAAGTAAGGAAAGTTAAATTAAATTTCATATGAATGCAAGATAACGAGATCAAGCAAGAATAAAGGACATTTATTTAAGCTATTCTTCCTGAATATTTTAGCATTCAAAGCAAATACCAACAATCAAATCTACAAACACCACATATCATCTTTGAAATTAGTTATTAGAAACCAAATACACTGCTTGCATATGCCATAGGCCTAACCTGAAAATAGTTTATCCATCACTGAAATGCTGCATAGTCCAGCCATCATTTTCATAATTGATTATTAGTCAAATTCAAATAAATCTGTGTCATACTGTTTAATATTTTTGAAACAGAAGTCAACGTATTTATTCTATATTTTAACATTGCTAGAAATTTGAACCGAAAATGTTAAATTATTCGAATCAGCAAATTATGCATCAAGAACAGTAGTCAAAGACAAATACCAGATCTAATATTATTTTTCTGTTCTTGATGCATAATTTGATGTCATACGACAGATGTAACAGTCCTCGAAAAAAATATCTGTGCTTAATAAATTTATTGAAAGGTATTACTGAAATGAAATAAGTTGTAATCATGATGACTACGATCATCTTTTACTTGAAGGATAAATTAATTTTTTTTCCACTTTTTTTCAAAAATAACCACCTTTTTGCAACACAAACTAAATTCCTGTTTTACTTACCGAAGGATGGTCGACAGCCGTGAAGGAAGTGAAACGTGGTTTAAGACTGTCCCCTTTGATTGTTATAAATGCTCCTTTATTCCCCATCGTATCACTGAATTTTACACAGTATATACGAGAATAATTCAAAAGATTTTACAAAGAAGAAATTCCAAAAAAATTGAAGTAGCAATTTACATTTGAACCAAATTTTAGTAAAAAAATTGTGATAAACGCAAAGTTTACCAATAATTAGGTGCACTAAACACAGTAATACATTTTCCATCGTGATGAATTTCATATCCTTCTGGTTTCACTTCATGACTTCTATAAAATTGAAAAACTCAAAACTTAGCCATTAAAAAAAAATGCGCGAAATAATTTTAAATTTCAATGTGATATGTTGATGAACTAATACAGAAATGCTACCTAACAACATAGTCAAGGTCATTCATTTCACAAAACTTTTTTGTTACATCAGGCCCAAACTGGCAACCAACTCCACGTTTTGATGGTCCTCTACCTTTCACATCTTGTGGATCTGACCAAAGCAAGTCGCACATAATTCCTACAGTATATGATGAATAAAAAATTAAAACTAAAAATTATTAATATATTGTTTTGAATATCGACGATACATTATAGGATTAACAATGAAAATTTCGATAATAATTATAACTATCATACAAATAAAAGCCCAGAGTTTTCGATGCAAACATTGTACCACTTAACACAAGTTTGTAAAAGATTTTGTATCATCGAAAAACTCCAACACGAAACATAAATGTTAGTTTAAAAAAGATCAACCATCATCGGGTGGCTGACGAACACGGTTGGTTTTTTTAATATCATTTAATGTGACACCATCATCCCTGAATAGACCTCCATGGCAAACCTTAATTTTGGATATATTTTTACCTCATGAATTTGATTTTCAAAATTTTTTTGACTAGACTTCAATAAAAACGGGGCATAAAAATACAAAAAAAATATTTGCCTGTCAGTTTAATAACATGAGCAACATCATCTGTTAGATAGAAAGAAAAAAAGATGACTGATGAAAAACGTTGAAAATCCTAATGAAAATAACTTCAGAGCATGAGTACTTTAAACGCTCTATTTTATCAAAAAACTTACAAATACTTTTCCATTAATCAAATGGCAAAGAGGTAGATAATCAAAAATTTCTGTAAAAAAATCAGCCATCTGAGACGTATATTTGCTTTTAACTTCACCTTCGAAACCATACATTTTGTTCATAACATCACTTTCGTGATTACCTAAAGAATAGGATAAATGAAAATTTGAAACTAATTCTTTCACTCTTCCTTTTCATAGAGGCAAAGTCAAAATGAAGGAATAAATGCACAGCAATTATGAAATGCAAAATTCAGGATTGTTTTCATTGAGAAACAGGTGAAATAAATATGAAAAACCTCTAGACATGAAGAAATGTTCAGGATACAAAAGTTTAAAACCAAACAGTGTAAATATAGTTTCAACGGAAAATGAACCGCGATCAACAAAGTCACCATTGAAAAGCTAAAAAAGAGAAAGTCTCAAAAAAATAATTATATTTACAAATTTATCAGAGCATAATTATATGCGAAATCAAATTAATCTGATAGTGAATTTAGCAATTTTGCGTTCACTGCAGCTTGCTACAATATCTCAGCTATAGAATTTAACATAATCAGTTAGATGTCGTCAGCATCTAAATCAAATTATGTAAATTCTGACATTTAAATAATGTTATGTCAATTCTATTAAATGAAACTATCAAATTTATTATTATACGTAAGAA
>UYYF01000498.1:0-13632 GCA_900618365.1 Thelazia callipaeda
TATATATATATATAATTCTTTAGTTAAAGTTATTCAAGTATATACTATTTGTGGAATTTTTCATATTGCCTCAAACAAGAAATAAATTTAACAAAAACAAAGAATTAATAAGTAGCAAAACAAACATTAGACAGAATTTTAGAATTCTCATAAAATAATAAATACATGAATAAAACATACAACATTAGTATATGGTGACATTCGTATGTAAGCGAACATAAAATCGTAAAGAAGCACATCCTGAAGGCAAAGATCATAAATTGCGATGAGCATTGGGATCACGAAACAGGTCAAAATTACCAGTGTTAAAGTTTTGATACTTAAGTCACAATTGTGGCATACCAAAAGCCATTGATCAATAGCTAATACCGGAAATAAGAAGTAAATCACATAGGTTGAATTGTAAATTACAGTACGTAGAAAGCTACATGCAAATAGACTAAGTTTAATATTACCAAATAGCATAATTAAATAGACTGAATTAAGCAGTAAATAGCCAAATAAGCCATATAAATTAGCAATTGTCATGCCTAAAGTTGGATACTTGACCCGAGCTGAAACTAAGCCTTTTTTGAGGCCCATATATGCCAAAAGAATATTTGGTGGAATAGCCAAAAAGTAGAGAATAATATAAATAATTGAATTTGGCAAGTACGATTTCAATGCAGGTACTTGATCACTAAGATTCGATATATTTTCCACTTCTTTGTAAAATGACATCCTGTAAACTCTTAAATTTATTAGACAATACACAAAAACTTAACAAAAAAAAGATTCAAAAAAGAAACAAAATTTAACATGTAAATAACTGAGCTAACAATACTTGCTTTATTGCAATAAACTAACCAAGTATTTATGATATTTCTAACTATTTTCAACAAGCAGCAGAGAATGAGCACGAAAAATTAAAAAGAAATCATGCATTTGATTAAGCATAATCGAGATTCAATTAATTTAGAATTAAAAAATTGCATTCAGATTCTTATCGGTTGGTTATTCATACAAATAAGTAGCATCATTTGCAACTGAAAAATTTGATGGCCATAAGAAGTAAAGCGAAAAAGTTTTAGTTATTTTAGCAATGCTTTGTAATATAAAATCTTAATACTATGCATACATGTAATGAAGTGGTAATTGAAGTTGTTTTTTGAGCAGTGATTTAAATTTAAACATGTTCAAAGTTCACACAGGAAATACATATATATGTCAAAATATGATAACTGTATTTTTATGATATAAATAAAATGAATGAAGCAATCGTTTAAATCGAACAAGCTAAGGTAAGTCAAATAATTTATAGAATTTGATAAAATAGAGAAGGTATCACCTTTCATTATGGAAGTACTCATAATTTATCATAGCAACTTATAAAAGACGCATTACGGATATTCTTAATAACGATTCTTTCAGGAATAATGATAGCTGATGTAATTAGATAAATTTTATACATAAAATATAAATAAATAAATAAAAGTGACTTGATTGCATGTGAAGTTTCTTAGCATTTTTGATTAGAACTGATAGTTGAAGTGTTGATTTCTACTTTTTAATAGTTTTTATATGAAACAAAAGTCCAATAACAATTATTAAATGAACTTGAAAATTTTAAGTGATGATAGCTTTGAAAACTATTTGATTTCAAATTACTCAATTCAATGCATTTCATTGAAAGATTTCAAATGTTTATTTCGCTTGCTCATTGAGAATAATACAACTTTGATACAATCATAAATTTTACGGTTTGAGGCAACGCATTAAAAAACTAAAAATGCTAAAAAGTATAGACTTTTTGTGAAAAACAAACTTTATAAGCAGCAGAATACGACAAGTTTAAAGCGAATCACAATGTGATAGCGATAATTATTTCAGCTCCAAATTATCTATTCATACGAAATATTGTATTACTAGTCTAACTAAAAAAAGTTTAAAACTGTAATTTTTAAATTTATTTTATTTCAAAAACTTTTATTAATTAACAGATTCTAGAAGTTATAATTTAATTCATTTAGTAATTACATATGTTTATCAAAAAATTTGGAATTTAATATATTCAATACTTTTGCAGTCAATGTTCATATTTTCTACTTTACTTATTTAGCAATGCTTTTAAATCAATTTGTACTGAAATAACCAATTTTTATTGGATTTAGTGCTAGTTTCAAACTATCACAATACTAAATTCAATCTATTCAAATAATTTAATCATAAAGTACCAACAGATATACACCTTATATTCTTACTAATTTCATATATATTAAAAAAGTTTACTTCAGTACTTTCATATATAATTATTTAATTTTTGCCATAAGCGATTTAATATCAAACTGATAAGATTGAATTCAATTTTTGATTTACATACAGCAAAGAGTTCGTTTTTGTGTACAAAACTTTTCAGACAGAGAAAAATTTACCGAAGCTGTGAAGAAGGAATAAAATGCAAATCATTTAATATCTATTTATCTGTCAGTCATTATCCGAAGTTATTACTATAAGTGAATAAATTTGAGAAATACTTGTAAACGCTGAAGTTGCTGCTCCTTCTCAGCATTCTTCTTAACTTCTTAACTCTGTGAAATTTTTATTGCATTTTTATTCGCTTTTCCTTTAAATTGCATTTTTTATTTTTTAATGACATTTTTATTTGTTTAGTATTTTCAATCAATATTGCAAATGATTTCAATACTTGTAACTAACTTTAAAACATAACTTTTTTTACTCATTGTATGTATTAGCAGTGATTTGGCACGCAGCTAAAATGTTTCCGTGCATTTTCCATCCAAACTAATGTGCTTTATTCAGTCCTTTTATTAAATAATTTCAATTATGAATGCGATATTTTAATTGCATTAAAAAGATACACAAAATCAAGCATTAAATGGATGAATAAAGTATTTTTTGAATTAATCACACACTAATTTATTTTCAAACTCAAAATTTTATAATTTTATAACATAATTTGTTATGCAATAAAGATTAATGAAAGTTTTACTATACAAAATTATTCACTGTATAAAGCTAAAATAATAAAGACAAAAATTTTGATATATTCACTAAAAAATGAACTTGTTTTCAGTATAAATAACGGTCATAAATAGTCATTATCTTGTTCTGTTTAACTACACTAATTAAATTATTGCAAAACATAAATCTATGTTCTATAATTTCTCTCAATGCCATGCCATAATAATCTTAGCTAGAGACAAAATTTAAGGCAACACTGACAATTTTACAACTAAGAAATATAAATTACAGAAAAGGAAATGATTTGTTGCTCAAAATAGCATTTAAAATATTAAAAAAATTAAATCAAAACTCTTTGTAATGAAACAGAAATGAAATTAATTTTGATAGCTTTACAAATCACTTTTAATATTTTCACATGAAATTAATAATTATGAATCAAGTCATTTTATTTAGCCAAACATTCAAAAAATGAATTAATTAATCAATGAATAAGCACAGCAAACTTATTTTTTATGCAAATTTACTAATGGCATTGACTTACTTTCCTTAATATTTTTATCATTTGTATTAAGCCATTTTTTTAAGTGCTTGTGCTTTTATCTTTGACAAATAAATCTAAAAATTATTCTAGCATTCAGTGTGCTTTTTTCATATCGAATAACAAATCTAACGCAAAAAAATTAAAAAGAAAAAAAATTGTAAATTTTGAAGAAAAATTTTAAAAAATTTTTAAACATAAATTCAAAACAGCACTTATAAGCTTTGTCTCAATTTGTTAAAAATTTCTATACAACAAACAAAACTGATACTTTCAGACAAAAGAAATCAAACACAAAAAAAGCACAAATTAGGATTCAGACATAATGGAAAAATGCTTTCTTCAGAAATAAAAGGATATTCAAATGAATTCGCATATAACGTTATTTACGTCACATATAACATTACAAACAAAAATATCAAATTCTTAACCTTTTATTTTACAGATTATATATATATATATCAAATTCTTAATCTTTTATTTTACAGATTATAATTAGATTATAATTAAAGTTTGGTTTTGATAGTGTAAAAACAATGAACACAAAATATTGCATTGTTGTTTAAAAGTTGTCGCAACGTTGTGGCACTAAATTTTTAAAAAGTTTTGAATGAACAGTTTGTACACAACCTTTACAACGATAATTGTGAGAAAAAAATTACAAAATAATGTTAAAATTTTATCAATTTTCGTTTTATATTTTTGCTTCAAAGCAATCTTTAAAAATTATGTTTAAGATGCATTTTTAAATTTTGTTTAAATTCTTGTATCAAACACTAAAAGCGCTTATCTAATCTGCTGTTTCATTCAATCTTAATAACTTAAAACAAAATTGAAATCATTTTTTAAGTACGCCTTTAATGTAATTCCATCAAAAGCATTAAATTACACACTTTTGTATTCATACAAATTTAATTTTATTTTGTTAACTTTTTTGAATGAAAAAGTATACGATCAATATGCGATCAAATCTCAATGATTTAAAAAATATTTAGTAGCAGTTGTTTTTGCTTGTTTTTCTTCTCAAAAGTACAGTGATAATAATAATAATAATAATAATAACTATCAATTATGATTCATTGTTATAGTTATTTTGCTGAAAAAATTTGACCAAAATGGACAATGCATAAGCAGCGCCAAAAAATTGAGTGGAAATTGGTTATTGATGATTAATAGAAATTTCTGCACAGTTTGGACGGAAATTCTGATCATGCAAATAAATGAATGAAATCCTAGCATATTCCTAAAAGAGAATAATTGATGCAATTAGTGTTATTGACAGCTGTAACAATATTGGTAGATAATCATAATTATAGTTGTACTAACAAAAATTGCAAAAATAAAGCTAAAAACAAAATAAAAAGGGTGAATTAATTAAATCCAAGTAACTGATTTTAATTCTTTACGTTAGTACAGTTTTTCAAAATTGCATCAAATTTTCATAATTTTAGGTTATGAATAAATAGTCAAATTTTGAGCTTTATCATGCGTCATTATTACTAATTGTATCTAATTATTTCTACACATGCATTTTGTATAACGTGCAATAAAACAAATATCTTTGGAACGAATAGTTTGTCAAATTTTTCAATTTCGTTACCAATTGTATTCACTCTATTGCTGTTACATTAGCACTTAATCCTTACTTAACCTTTGCTCCTATCTCAAGTACAATTTAAAGTAATCATTAAAAAGTACTCAACAAACTGCTGAAATTCTAACGATATTAGCAATCGTTTTGAATGATAAGCTTATAAATAAATAAAAAATTATGCAGTTCCATACGCAACGTAAATTAAATTATCTCATTTTGCATGACTTTCTACAAGCGTACAGCCTCAAAGACACTTACTCTAGCTTAAAGCAGTTTACGCATAGTATTACTGCATGAAGTGATTAACAACTTGTAGAATGAAATTGGCGTGCAAGTTATCAAGTTATAACTTATGTTTGAATTTAAAATTAATTCCGTAATTGGCCACTAAAGTAAAAAATACGATCATATATGAGTTATGTGAAACATCAGATACATTATAAAGCGTTGATCATTTTTTTTCAAATTGAATAGCAGAGATTATGCTAGCCTATTATTAAACAAACTGATCAATCAATAGAATATTGAAAATGGTCCCAGATTTGTTCAGCATCAATAACACACGTGGTATAGCTTCAAAATATTAAAATTTTGTATTGCATACAAAATTCAAAGCATTTATTAACATAAATAAAGTTATTGCGTTGCAATCAATAAATCGCATTGCATAATTTTACGATGTATATTTTTATAATTTTTTAGCAATATGTTTTGACTGTACTGATAATTTGAAACCTATTTTGCTATCGAAGTAAACATAAACAGCAACAATTTATAGAGATTTCGATCTCAGTTGAGATTTCAAATTGAAATCAAAAAGAAATAATGTGCAAAAAAACTTCCAAAAAAAAATACATTATTTAAGTAAGATTTTTTATCAGTTTTGCAAGATTTTTTCCAACAATATATCATATAAATAAATTAAATGTAAAGTTATTGTTACACTATTATTCAACACATTGCTTTTCATTACTATTCACATGTGCAGTTTAGATAGAAAATAAATAATTAAAAACAAACGAACAAACAATCAATCAATTTGTAGTAATTAAATGGATAAAGCAATGAACTGTACAAAATATGCATTCTTCTTACTGTATTTGAACAATTTTTTGTTCAACATATTTGATCATTTATGTAAGCTGAAAGATACAAATTGAAAATAACTTCTGAAAAAGTTTGAAAATTTTAGATTTTGTGGAATAGAATGAAAAGAAAGAAAGAAAGTGTTAAATTACGTGATTATTTATCTCATTATATTTTTAATTAAGCAAGAAATGAGCAGCGAAATTTCAAACAAAAGTACTTATTTTTTGATACAATTTTTTTTTTAATTTTTAAAGAAATATTTTGTAAATGAGCTGAACTTATTCACTGCTTGGATCTATGAAAGAAAACAAAGTTCAATAATTTGCTTGTTAATGAAAAAGAAGGTGAAAAAAAAGAATACTGTGGATGTAATCTGTGAAAAAAAGCAAAAAGTTTGCGTATATATTTGCATTTATTGTATCGTTTTGTATTTATAAAAGACTAAAAGTAAATCTCAATTTTTTCATTACTAGTTATCAAATAAGATTATATGAAAATTTGAAATTGATTTTGTTAATATAAATTACATTTTATTATTTATGAATAAATTTAATTTTTGAAAGCAAAAAACTTGCACCAATCACAAATTTAATCTAATTTATTGCGTATTACTACTTTAAATATGCAAACAAGAATGATAAGAATATTTTAAAAAACAGCTTTTTTTTGATCAAAATGTTAAGTAATTGAAATTTGACAATGAATGAATGAAATTTTATATAAGAAAATAAAGTAGTTTAAATTTAAGCTTGAAATTAAGTGGCCCATTATTCATTACTACGAAAATTTTTAATTTTTAGTGTTGACAGTGTTGAGATTTGACGCAAAAATGTCTATAAAATAAACATTTTTTGGCTGCATAAAAATTTTAGCCATTTTTCTTTACTAATCAAGCAGATATATATTGTTTAGTTTTCTCTAAAAAAAATTATGCAAATATTTAACTGACTAAAGCAAAAAAATAAATTTTTCTTTCAGAATGCCAACTACTTTTTGATTTTATTTAAAAAAACGATGAAATATTTTAAAATTTGGTTCATGCGAAGCGATTTTTTAATAATAAATGATATTTTATGTAACTGCAAGTTTAATTAAATAAATAAAATAGGTCTTTTTATTATACGAAATCTCTTCTTTTTCAAATTTTTAAATTTTAAAAGTCCATTTTGTAATATGAATGACTTTAATTTTACTATATAAAAGTGTATGAGAGGAGTCATGAAAAATTAGAAAAATTCTAGAATCTCTGAAGTTTCATAAGAAATAATTTTTGATTTATTTGCAGAACTTTGTTGCTTATTTTTAGCTGCCACATATTTATCAATCAAAACGGATATAATATTTTGTCATTTTGTTTCCATTCTGCAAGAAAGTACTAAACATTAAATAATGATATTTTGTTCTCTAATTTTTAATGATCTTTTGAGTAATGCATGCTGAAGTGATCTGTAAAAGGTATAGAATTAGACTAATTTTAAAGGTTTAATTAAATTTCCATTTGAACAAAGCAAAGGTTAACCTTAGCAAGTAAACTGAACTTTTTAAATAACATAATGCTAATATTGAAAATATGTAAGGTATTTTCATGTGTATTATAATGCCCCTCCATGATGGATATCAGCACTGATTGTATGCCTTTCATTAAATATAGTTTTATCAAGAAAGTCTCTTCAAACAGTAGCTAATTTATTAGCATTGTTTTTGATTATGTTAAGTGATATGCGAGCACTGAAATTAACTAAAAATAGAGATGTTTTATTTTTTTCAAATCCTCGTCTTAATTGAAAATTCTGTAGCAAAAAATTTTTTGCAGTAAAAGAAATTAGCACGCCAAAACTGCGTGAAAACAGTTACTTACAGACTAGAATTTTAAATGTGAAACATAATTTATGACTAATTTATTAATTGCTTACATCGACTAATGACAAAAGTATTTATGACATTTTGCCATCTGTATGCTATAGTTTCAAACGTATTAATAATTGATCATAATTTCAAAAAAAAAGCTAAAATTATTGCTTCAAATAGAAGTGCGTTCATTATTTTTGCAAAAATAATAATTTGTGTAGCAAATTTAAATAAAATTTCTGCTCTAATTTCTAGTAAGTAAAGAAATTTCAAGATATTTTGCACTGTAAAGTAAAATTTTCTATCAACTTTATGCAAAGATTTTTTTTAAAATTTATTAACAAATTGCATAATTTTCTCAAATATTAATAAATTTTCAAACTGTGTAAGTAACTATTAAGCAAATATGATCACTTTTACTTTTTATATCGTATATTTGATTGCACAGATCGATACTAACATAATTTGTTAACCTAATTATTAAATATTAGCAAACTGGATTAAAAAATGGTTGTGAAACTGATTATTGCAATTTAAAAAACCGCGTGCGCATTTTTTAATGAAAAGTGTTTTAATATAATGTTTATTCAAACAATTTTTTAAATAAAAATTGTTTATTTGTCATTTTTGTACGTCATTTTTTTTCTAATAAATTATACTTACAATTTGATCTATTGTAACTAGAAAAAAAGAAGTCAATAACGATAAGCAATTAATAATTTTTCACAATGTATCTTTTATGTAATCAAATATTATTATTTGCACTACACTTTCGCTAATAAAACAAATGCAAAATAAAAAAAGACTAAAAAATTATTTTAGTATCATTTTCGTCTCGTTGCAAGCAATAGCGAAAAATGGCAAAAATTCCAGATTTTTGAAAAATTGATGTGCTTAAGAAGAACAGTAATAACAAATACTACCATATTATTACATCAAGTAAATAATAATAGAATATTATCACGAAAATAGCAAATATGGAAAAATTATTTAAAGGTAGAATATGCCATTTATTTTATTAATAACTACTGATTAATTGATCTTGCAAAAATTATACTTAGAGCAAACAGCTTGAATTGCTGTTTAAGCTTGAAATTAGCATGTCATATTCGTATGATTTCTTCACTGCCAATGTAAAAATAACCAAAAAAATAATAAGTTAATGTATTTTTATATTTTTATTTTTTTATTTTTAAATAATAAAATCATTGCATTGAATATTGCAAGCAACCAAAAACTCGTACTTTTTCATTTGAAAATAATCTAGCAATTTTTTTCCCTCCAGTTTATTCCACAAGAATGATTCTGAATTAGAATATACTTTAATACTCTTATTCTATTCCAACAAAAGGAATTTTCGTTCTTAAACTGTTCTTTCGTGACAGAATCTTTTAAAAGCTTAAAAATGTAAAAGTTACATTGAAAGAATGAGTAGTGTAACTAATTTTATTTTTTGTTAGCAATTTTTTGACAAATTTCACACATTTATCGAATGCTATAGAACACAATATATTTTATTAAAATAATTATGATATTTTTTGATCCGAGATAAAAGATTATAAATTTGATAAATAATTTGCATTTATTGAGGACTTTGTATGCTTCTTATTGCTGATAACTGCCAGATTTATTAAAAAATTACGTTATTTTATGACAAAAAATGAAAAATTATCAATACAATAAGCAAGTTGAAAGGTTGAATAATATTACTGTACTGATTGAATAGTGTAGTAAAAAATTACAAAATTTTTTGGTTTTTTTGATACGTAAACATTTTAATGAGGAAATTTTCAATACATTGAAATTAATTCACTTTTTTCTCTGCACTTTTATTCTTAAATTACAAGAATTCTTGTTCAAATTTTGAAACGAATAAAAATCAGAATGAAAATGAGAAAAAAACGAAAAACAATGCAGTAAAAAGTTTCTGCTAGAATCAACAAAATACGTTTTTCATTAAAGTAATTTTTCAGAACTTTTTAATTCAATAAAATGCATTAATTTAATCAATCACTGATATAATAATAATTATATTTATTATTAATAATTAGATTAAGCTGAAATTAATAATTATATTAATAATAAATATAATTATTATTATATCAGTGATTGATCAAATTAATGCATTTATTTGATTAAGGTTAATTTCAGCTTAAAACTAAAAAAAAAGAAATTATGCAATAGTGACAATGCCAATTTTCTTCCTACTATTACATTATGTTCCATAATTTTATATTTAAAATATAAAAAATGATCATACTGAATGATTTCGAAAAATCTCACAATTCAGAAATAAAAATGTTTTCACGTACTTATTTAAATGAATAAATTACTGTACTGAAAAGAAATGTAAGAACATTTCTTTTAAATAATGATAGATATGAATTTTTTTTGCAAATTGAACATACAAAAATATCATTAACATTGATTGCGTATTTAAATCAGTAATTATTGATAATGATTTATGACTAAAAAATAAGACAAGCTCACATTCAGAAAAAAAAATTTGAATTTTTTTTCAAAAATTTAGCTATTTCAAATTTAAAAATGTTACAGGCATCGATGAAAGTTCCCTGTATAGTTTTCAAAAACTTTAACATTTTTCTGTCAAATGATAACAAAATTTTATTTACTCTCACATATATTCTAATTTGTTCATTACAAAAGTTATGAACTGACTGAGTACTGCAACGAGAAATAAAGATAAAAACGGTCCATTTTACTTTGCACATTTACTTTATACTAATAGACAAATTAATTAAATTAAATTTGTAATGCTAAATATAACAGTCATAAAAATAGCATACGTTACAGTTTACTAACCACAAGAACAAGCTTATCTAAACCAGGAAAGCAGCAAAAAAAAAGCTATTAGTGTTAATAACCTGTTGCAATACATTTATTGCTGCGATATTCGTTACAGAAGTGAAAAAAACATTTAAAAAAATCTGAATGTATGCAAAATAAATTTGAAATTTGCATTTATGATTAAGAGAAGCGCAATAAGTTCGTAGCCCTTTTATGTAATACTTATAAGTAAGTGTGTTTTATATAAATTTCAATTTTCATCTTAAAAAAAATTTGTATTATTCTTTTTTCAGCTTGCTAAAAAAGGAAATGATAAGTGGCTAATATAAGTCGAAATGCATCTGGCTTAAATGATATGAATTTGCATATAAAGTATGCAAATAACTTTTATAGGAGCACAAAAATGCAAGCAAAAATAACAAACAATGTAAATAGTATCATAAATACTATGCAGTAAAGGAAATAAAGCTAATATTTCACTTTAGAAAATGGTTTTTTATAGAATAATAAATAGAATGTGCAAATTATGCAGGCAGTTTTAGACTGCTGTACTATCATTGTTTTTTTATTTTCTCTTTTCGTCTTTCAATAATTATGTTAGAAAGTTGTGAATAACAGAAATTGCAAAAAGAATACATCAAAAATTAAAAATTAAAAAGATTTAGTTAATTACAATTACAATTACAATTACAATTACAATTACTTTCATTTATAGCAACTAAAAATTATAATGTTTATATAATATTGTTGTGCAGACTGCTATTTATAATGAATGATGAGATTGAATCAAAAAGTATAATTATTTGTTGCTAATTGATAAGTGTAAATAATCAAACAAATAATTATACCAATCATAATTTGTTCATGAGCTAGCAACTATATCGATAATAACACATTAGAAAATAGAAACTGCTTGGATTAAGCTTTCATTAATACTCAAAATATTTTCAAACAACGTATATATTTTTTTTAAACTAATAATATTTTTAAACCAATATGCTATTATTTTCATAATTACTGTTTTTGTACGAGAAAAAATTGTGGACTTTTGCAATTTAGTACTGTAATAGCTGAAATAAAGTTTTCAGTGATTATTTAATTTTTGAAGTGCAAAAAAATATCAAAAAAAGACGAAAAACATAAATAAATGTTTAAATTTTGTAAAATTGCAAGTATAGTAATTGACAAAAATTTGCAACAGAAAATTAAAAATTTATGATTATGAACATTTGTTGCGATAAAGACATAAGGAAGTAAATCAAATGATGAATTTATACGTCCGCTAAATTTACAAAAGTCAAAATATACAAATTATATTATTCCTATAATATTATGGCTAGAAACTGGAATCTTGAAAAATCAAAAAGTTTCTAATTAATAAATTGAATTTTCAATTTCTGTTGCAATAATTTTTGTGCTCAGATTTTTGCCTGCATTTATCACAGTTTCAATTTTTAGTTGTTAGTATTGATAATATTTTCGCTTTACATTTCTTTTAATTTAAACATCAAATATCAAATAATCTTATAAGTTCTATTACCAGTTTTGTTTATTATCAATCGAATTTATCAATAAATTAGAGTAATAAAAGATTGATCACAAATTATTGTAACAAAAAGTATCAAAATAAGCAAATTCTGTCCTAATAACTGAAAATAATATCAATCATTTTAACTCACTTTTAATCATTAAAATTTTAATCAAATAATTTTGAATAATAAATTTGATATGATTAAAATGTTTGAACTTAATGAAATTATTTCACAAAATATCATATTTATTATTTAATTCAAAATGTATAATAAAATTAAAATATCATTTAGCAAATCAAAAACAAAATTTTTCAAATTAAGCATTGTAATACTGAAAAATTTCTAGTTTCTTTATATAATGCAAGTTAAGAAAAGCAAATGTAATGATTGGTGCAAAAAATAATTAACTTAAAAATGAATATTGTGAATGATGAATAAAAATATATAATAATAAGTAGTTTTTGATAACGACATGCAAAAAAAATATAAAATGATTGAAAAAGTGTGTTTAAAGAAATTATGCACAACACTGAAGCACTGAAAATAGCTACAGTTAATTGAAACCGCGAGAAAAAGTTATGAGAAACAAAAAAAACTGATGCAAAAAGAGGAAGTGAAGAATGAAAAAACGCGCATGATAATGCAAGCTTTTTTCAACAATAAAATATGCTAAATAGAAAAGTAAAATTTGACTACGTAGTAATTTTGTCATTTATTCGTCACTGAAATGTAAAATCACTCTGAATTTCAAGTAAAATTAGCTTTGTGAGGAAGTAAAAATGTACTCGATGTAATATAAAATTACACAAAATGCTTCAACGCAAAAAATTCATAAATGACATCAATAACTCAAATATTGGACAACAAAAATTTATCACAAAATTTATAATTATATCTTTATTTTAAATTTACTCAATGTATATCGTGAAATTACCGCAATTAATTGATTATAAGTGACAGTCATATCCTAATTATAACAAATTATACGATTTAATTGAATGTGAATTCATACTTGTTAAGGTGATTAACAAGCATGAATGCACATTCCAATGCTCAACTGTCTTATTTGGGTTATGATTTGAAAAAATTCAGTTTTTTCAACTTCAATAACTTGAATAGAATTTAAAGCAAGTTGAGGAAAGGATAAATTTTAATATGAAAATTGAATACAATACATTTGACTTCTTATGTCAATTTCTTACTTGACTTCAACGCCCCTTCTTTACCTTTACTAAAATATCACTTATTATATATATATA
>UYYF01000499.1:0-13629 GCA_900618365.1 Thelazia callipaeda
TTTCATCTGTTCAAAATGTTTCTTTTTTTAATTTCTATTCTACAGTATTCTTATTTTCAGTTTACAATATCTCAATAGTTTATAATAATATCTCTAAAAAGTCAAAGTTAACAAAAGAAATAAATTTGATATTATGCAAGTTTAATAATTTTGTTTTTTTCTTGCTTATTTAGTTTTTCTTCCTTTTTATCCTTTCGATTATTCTGAATATTTTGAATAAATGTAACCATTTGTTATGTTTGTTTTCTCGATGATTTAAAAAAAAGAATACTGAAAATTTTTTTGTTAATTACATTATTGTTGCTAACAAACTGTTTTGTTACTGTATAAATGAATGAATTGGGATTTTTTTTGTGATGATTTATTAATGACTGTTCTCTTGATTTTTTGAAGTATTTACTATTAATGTTAGCTTAATTGAATGATTTTTTAGAGTTTCGATAAATTTTTTTCAATTTTTGCACTTTTATTAGTATGTTGGAACGATTTACTTAAGTATATATATATATAAAAAAAAGAAAAAATCCTTTCTTCCTCTCAATTAAATTAAGAATTTTAAAAAATTTGTTCATACTTTTGTTATTATTCTATCTCTTCAAATCTGGTTTGAGTATGAAAGTTAAAAAAAAATTCTACTAAATATTTACTCATCATTTTATAATTTTATTTATCTTACTTTAAAATGGCAATTTGTCTATCTCTGTGTAAATCTAGCACGCATTCTATTCGTACTTTTTTTTCTTCAATAATATTGACGCATCTTTGCTGTTATTAAGTACTTGTTTTGATCAAATAGTTTTAAATTTATCGCAAAAGTATGATTTATTTTAATCGTTTAATATTATTAAAAGGTTGCTTCAGGGATAGAATAGTCTTAGACTGATTAATTATTATTGACAAAAGAAAATGTAGGTCATAAGTGAGTTATCTTACATCTATCATCTATTATTATTTGAAATAGTAATTCATAATTTATTAAACAAGTTTCCATTTGTTTTTTGGCTTTTTTTAATTTGCAAATTCAGCGAATTTGCACAGTAAATATTTAGAAAATATCGTTGTAAAACATCAATCTATGCAGTTAACAAATTATACATCTTATATGTAATCAAGTTGAGTATTTGATTAAATAGAATTGATATTAAGTTTCGTATATACTATAAAAGAAGCTTTATCAGAGTATTTATATTTGAAATACAAATTATAAGGAGTGACGACTGTCTGGCTATTTCAGATAGTTTGTTAGCTATTTTTTATTTAAACTTTAACTTGAAAAGCATTAACAACATCCATTACCAATCATGACTTAAAAAATATTACTTTTTCATTTACTTTACTTCACTGTAATTTCCATCTTTTAGTTTGAAATCATTGTAACAATTTTTGCCTTTTTTTTCTATTTTTTCATCAAATTTGCCTTTAAATATTGTCTATATTTTTTTCAAAAATTCTTTGTGTTGGTTGAAATAATTTAAAAGCATACATACATTTTCGCTTTGATAGAACGCACGAAAAACGTATTAATGGCAGAATTTTTTTGCGATTATCCAATTCAAGTTTATTTTTTATAAGAATAATTTAGTTTGTTAAATAATGTAGTGAAATTTTTTTGTATATATTTTATACTGCTTGTGACCTACTACAAAATATTCATCAAATGGTAAGAATAACAATATATAAAGAAGTCATTCATCTTCAGTTATTTATTCATTTATTTATACGAATTATAAACAATTATTTGCTAGTTTTCTGAAACTCATTTCTCTTTTCATCAAATGTGCTTTACATTACATCTTTTGAATTTTCTCATATTACGTATAATGAAGAAAATACTGGTTAATATTAGAGAAATAATTACACTGCATAATTTTTTACTATTGGAATCAATTACTATTGCTAATATTAGTATTATTTTTTTAAAATTAACCCATATTCTGAGATTGATGATAAGGTTTTGCTTCTTTTTTTAAGATCTTAGCTATTTCCTAGTAAATCATAGTTATGATAATTTTAGTTAATATTTACATATGATGCAGCCATATTTACGCAAAGTCAATTGCGAAGTGTGTGTAGTATTAGTACTAGTAATTTCGACAACAGGTTTGTTTATAGATTTTGATCAGTTATGAATAATTTTGCTAATTTAGATTCAGGAAAAGGTAGAGCACGTTTTTGCAAAGAAAGTTTGCATATAAATTTTCTCATTTTAAACTTTAGCTTTATATTTTTAAATTAATTGAATGTTTATGCATGATAAGAATTTGCTTGTGATAGCAGGAATTCTCTTTTAAGCTGTGATATTTGGATATAGAACAGAAGGCAAAAATGTAGCAGTCATTGGTGAAGGTGCAGCTGGTATATCCTCAGCATTAGCATTGATTGAGCGGGATCCAAGTCTGAACATTACTATTTTTTACGATGTACCATTTGAAAAAATTGTTAGTTATGGTCCTGCTGGTTTATTTCGAATTGACACTCTCGAAAACAAGTTTGTTCATTCATCTTGTGAAGTAAAAAGAAGATTACAAATGTGCTAAAATAAGAGCGAAAATTTATTCATCTGTCAATAATGATTCCTTATTGCTTTCATATGTAATTTGTTACATCATTCTTATCTCGTAAATACTATCACAAGTATTCAAATTATTAAAGTATGGAACGAAAATAAGAAAAATTTATTTCTTTTACAAAAATTATAGTCTCAAAGTCTAAAATATAAATTTATACACATTGATTGTCACCCATGATGAATACGTAATGCACACATGCATTAATGACTGTCAGTATCTTGTTGTTGTGCAAAAAAAATTGCATCATAGAAATTGTATGTATCACTTCAATCCATCAAAAATATCAATTTTTGATTTTTAGTATGCCAGGTGATTTTGCCGCCATATTTGTAGAGTGTATGGAAAACGATCATTTCCTCGTTATGCTGAATTATTTCGAAAATATGGTGGTGAAGTTTCTGGTGTTAATTTAGTATCAGGGCATATTTTGTCAACAAATTTATCGGAACTTTTTCTGCAGGTTCAAAAATTTGATATTTCTTGTCGTGCTTGCTGTTTTTTAAATGCATTAATGTATTGAACGCAAGTAATAGCTTGATTTTTATTTGAGGATGAAATTTATGGAGATATAGTGTACAATTTCCGTTATCTTCGAGAAGATGAAATGAAGCAGTTCGCGGAACAAAATGAGACTGATCCAGTATTCGCTATTCATTTCACAACTTATACCACTGAAGGAGGTAAATATATACCTTGGATGAAACAGCAGTTGTTGTCAAAAGGAGTGCCATTTGTAAAGCGTCATATCAAGACTGTAAAAGATGTAAGCTTTTATTTCTAATGGTTGTTTTGGAACTGGTTTCATACTCCTTCCTAGTTATTGATATATTACAAGCCATTTTTACAAAAGAGATTTAATAAAGTAATCATGCTTTTCTCATTTCAGATTGTAACATAATTTTGATTTGAAGAGATAATAGATTGTAGCTTAGAATATATTAACATAATCAGATTGAAATTAGAAAATGTTTATAGCTCTACAACGATTTTGATGTGATTGTTAATTGTGCGGGGTTAAACGGTGGTAAGGTAGCTAGCGATGGTGATGATAGGAATATGTTTCCTATTCGAGGCATTATATTAGAGGTTGTAAAATTTATCATTGATTCATTTAAATTTAAGTTTGGATTTGTTTTGTTCAGAAACTTCTTTGATCGAAGTTCGATTGTTTTAATTATAATTAGAAGAGTCCAACTAGTTTTTGTGGAATAATTCTTCCAACTTAATCTAAACCTCAGCATTGAAAACTTATCTAATCAGAATGATAAAAATTTTATTATTCAAATAGATAAAAATTAATCGCTGCTCTTTTTTACAGTGTTTTTCAACTGCTGTTCAAAACATTGCCCTATCATGTAGTTTGCTAATAAGTGACCTTAAATTTGCTTCTTTATTTCAGTTTTAAACTTGAGTTAATCCTCTTTCTTTAGGTCAATGCAACATGGCACAAGCACTTTTTATACAAAGGATTTGAAACATTTTCCATACCAACGTGAGTTCATAATTTATTGCTTGAAAGATATTTGTAAAACATACAGTTTATTTTTGCACTGACGACATAATTTCAGCACAGACAAAGTATATATCGGATCTGTAAAACAAGCTGGCAGATATGATCTTGAAATTACAGAACAAGACCGGAGTGATATCTTAGGACGTTACTATCTTTTGCAGCCAGCAATTAAAGTAAGTTTGAAACATATTGGCGGATATGAAAAAGGAAAAAAAATTAAATTTAAGAATTAAATATCGCAAACTTCATCTTTCTCAATTTTTGATCATATGCTTGATAGCAGTTGATTCTTTTTTGCAAGTTAAAATATTTAAAAATTGCTTATTGACGATTATGTATTTAGAACTCTACTATTTTGAGCGAATGGTCCGGTTTAAGGCCTGGTAGGAAAGGAGGCGTACGTTTGGAAATGACAACGATTCGATTTCCAGCTTCAAAGTTAAGGAACGCTACCCATAGCAAAATCGTTAAGGTTACTTCAGTGTTTGTTAGTAGCTGTTGAAAAGATCCTCTATCGTATTGGAAATTGTACTTTTTTAATACTTTCACAAATTTTACTGAAATGGCAAGTAATGAGAAAGTGAGATTGACATGTTTTTTCAGATAGTACATAATTATGGTCACGGTGGACATGGTTTGAGTTTGAGCTGGGGTTGCGCTGAAACGGTTGCTGATCACATTCTGGGCAGTGTTAATAAAAATGTGCGAGGAGGAAATCGATGACACTTGTATATTATTCATTAATATCAACGATTTTATGCCTTGAAATTGGAAGTGATTTGTCTGAATGAGAGTAACTGAAGTGGGCAAAAAAGTGATCTCCTAATACAAATGCTTTTATATATATCTTATGCAAGTGATTTGTTTAGTATTGCAAAATCTTTATTATATCTCTTGAAATAGCAGTGGATATCGCTTCAGATAAGTAATACCCTCTTACGTGTAATGTTTGAATGAACTTTTGAGATATATAAAGTAAGACTGCCAAAACTGTAGAAATAATAACAGATGAAAAAGATAGTTCATATGCCTGTAAATGTATTACTGTAATGAAAGGACATGTAATCTTATAATTTTCTGTGATTTCTTGTGAGAAATTGGTAAATCATTGTTAAATTATACTTGTTATAATTTAGATTTTATATTCAAAAAAATTTAAATCGTGTTTTTTACTTATGTTTTACACCAAATTATATGACTCGAAGCGTTCTGCACATAACGAGAATAGAAATAAACTTATATGAATATGTGTAGTTTGTTTCATACAGTTTTTCAAGAGGCTGGTACAAGAACTATTGTGTGTCATTATAAATTATCAGATTGTTGAAGAAAAGAACATTAATAGATTGCCAATAAGCAATAAGCATGACTGTTGCGTTCATTGGTGTTTTGACTTTGATTCAAATACATGTACATATAAAGAAGGAAGTAGGTAGTGTTTTATATCTAAGATGTATTCGTTTGAATGACTTATTTTCTTCCTGATTCACTGAGATTACTATTACACATCTGAAAAGGACAAGTGTGAATCTATTTTCCTGCCCTTCTGAAATGAATGAGACGCAAATTTTTGTGTAAATATTACTACCTTATTTTTTATTGTTCGTATTATATACATTTTTAGCATGTCTGAGGAAGAATGTAAGTATCAGTTTTCGGGATTCGAGAAATCTCAAGATGACGAAATGAAAGTAAATCTGTTGAAAAAAGCGATTGATGAGGTTTCTTTTTCATCTCTCTGAATATAACAGTATTTTGAAAATTCACTTTAAATTTTAGAATGAATTTCCTGTTCACATATTAACGTTTATGCTTTCAGTGCTGGTCGATTTTCTTAGTAGAATTTATGAAGGATAAGTGCGCAAGTATTCATAGATTCTAATTTTGAAAGAGTTTCAAATGACACTTCCCATTTCTGCATTTTGTCAGCATTGCAGTTAAACTTTAATCATTCTAGAAAAAATCATTCAATTGGCAGTTATCACTAGAAAATTTTTAGCTTGCAAAATGTGATAATATCTATGATAATAATAATTATTATTATTATGATAACGACTATACGTTTGTTTTTTTAGGAAATTGAATTTTGCGATGCTGAAATTGCAAAGAAAAAAGAAGAAATTGAAGCATACAAAAGATTGCGAAAAAATGTCGGAGACCTTCCAAAGAAACTCACATATAATGTCAATGTAATAAAATTCAAAAATTTTGATCCTTATCTAAATCGCAGTTTACTGTTCGTTTTCTACTATAATTATGATTATTCTGCGATTTTATGTTGTATAATTGTGAAGGTCTCAAGTATTTTGCATCATTTTTTCTCATAGCAATTATATTTATGTTATTTTATATTATGTTTGTAGCAAATTGTTCTGCATTCGTTATTTCAGGTTCCAATTAGTAAAGTAGGTTTCATTCCTGGTCGTCTTGTTCACACCAATAAAGTAATGGTTTTACTTGGTGACAATTACTTCGCAGAATGTTCGTGTTTTCATGCATGTTCAATTATTGAACGCCGAATATTGTGTACGTTTATTTATTTTGAAATATTGGTTACACGTTCAAATTACATTTTTTTAAATAATTTATTGGAACAATGAAAAAAAAGCAAAGAAAATATGGCAAAGTTGTGATACTTGTTGTTTATCAAAACTCCAACTGATTATTGTTTTGTCACCTTTATACTCCCAAATTTGATCAAAAATTTGTTTTCAGTTATTCAGAGAACAGTTTGTGAATTTGAAGAACAGAGAAATCGTGCTCTTTATCAAACGAAATTAAGCAAAGAATTGTTTGATTCGGTGAATAACATAACTTTTATATCTCTGTTATGATCATATTCACAGTAATGATTTAAAGACCTGCTATTTCATAGGGTAATGGACAAGTTGAGATACGAGAACCATTTAATGAAAAGGAGTATAAGAAGAAAAAAAAAAGTGAGCTTATTACAAATTGTAAAATGTGCTACTCATTTTATATTTTATAAGGCTGTGGTCCAAAAATATGTTTAGTACGAATTTTCAGTTTTACTAATAATTTTGCAATAACTTAGTACAAAGCAAATACGTTTAGTAACTATAACTTACACTAAAGTTACCAATCATATGGATTGCTTAGATAATTGAATAGTATTGCAGTTCGTGTGGAAGAAACGGGTGATTTGAAAACTGGAGATTTGAAGAAAAGTACTCCTGAAGTAAGCAAATTTTTTTTTCTTCATTCAGCGCCTTGTAAACGAAACCTCATAGTAGTCTCTAAGAAGAGTGGAAAATTCAGGGGGGCATGAAGTGAAAAATTTGTTTTCCATAAAATTTCCGTAAACAGTTTTTAATTTTTTGTATCTCTAAGAAATAATGGATTTGAAGGAAGCAAAGTCCGTGGAGAAATCAGCTGAAAATACAGTCGATGATGAGATTAGGTTTTATTTATTTTCATAAAAATTTTCTCTTTTTTTGTAATTATAAAAAATTTCCGAAACCTTTTTTATGAAGGCATAATATAGCAGTTTTAAGTGAGAATTTTGTATCTGATATAATTTACTACTGACTATATGTGACACTGCTATGGCAATTATTGTATGCCTTTATTTTTGTTTCTGAATTTTTCTTCAGCGCTAAATATTCGAACCTGACACTGACACTGGATGATGAGGATCTAGGAGATAATAAAAATGACAGCAGTGCAATTGATGAAGTAAGGCCTTAATTTGATTCATAATTGCCCGTGATAATTTTTATTATTGCAAAGCAAAGTCTCTTAATTTTGGTTTTTGAGTTTAATTTCTTTATTCCACTTTCTGAGACATTGTTTAAAAAGTGCATACTGAAGCAGTTTTAATGCATGTTTAATGGTATTTATTTCCTCGTTCTCACAAGAAAATCTAATTTTTTACTGAAAATCAGAGTTACCAAAAGTTGTTGGAAAGGTTGGATGAGCTTGAAATTCAGGAAGAAGAAGCAGGCGAATTGGAGACCGACGATAGGTAAATTATTTGTTTATAATGCAGCAGAAAATCGCTATTTTATAGTGTTGTCAAGGAGATTTTGATAATAATAGATAGCATATTAATTGTTGGTTAAATAATTTTCTTAATTACGGTTTTTCTATCTGATACACTGTAATATTGTTTAAGAAAAAAACGTGGAAACTTTTTTCAAAGAGTTTCTACTTACAGTTTCAGTAACGTAGATTGAAGCGTATTAAGTGAAAAAAATTTGTGAAAAATAATCCATTGTACTATAATTTATCCAAAATTTATATATTACAATGGAAAAATAATCCATTGTAATATATAAATTGAGCAAAAGGAAAGTTTGTTTCAAAAATTTTCATTTATGGATAAATAAAAGTTCAATAGTTTTGCTTTGAAGTAGAAAAATGAAACTTTGATTTTTAGATAAAATCGGTTTAGAAAGGTACAGTAATCCTGCAATCATAACGATGTACAATTTTCAAAAATCATAAACATCATTGTTCTGCTTTCAGCGCTAGTATTGATTCGGATGATTTTCATCCTGTTTGCAATAAAACACCGCTTCCCCCAAACGCTGAGAAAAGTTTGCTGAAACAAATGTGGGAAGACGAAAATGAAACCAGCAAAAAAATTTGTCCTCAACCGATTATAGTTGAAACAGATAATCAGAGTAAAAAGAAACGACGTACAGTACGTTTCAAAACTGAAGATGAAACGTATTCAGCTAAACCTATCCCGGATTTATCATTAGATTTGGAGGTGCTGCCGCAAGAAAATGAACCAAAAATGGCAAAATTTTTTTAACTTTATTGGTTTCTTTAAATCCTTTCTTTCTTGTTATCCAACTGTTGCTTCGTATGGTAGAAGCAAGTCAGTAAGGTCATGGGAATAAAGGCTTTCTGCATTTGCAACGATTGTCAAGGTCAAAATGCACTGTATATTTGATCACGAAGTTTTTATAGATCGTTAATGAAGAACCACGTTTTTCGTGTTCTATGCCTAGATCAATTTTGCGTAATTATGAAGAAAAGTCACCAGTTGATGTTGAAGCCTTAGCTGCTACAGTTGAATGTGAGAGAGAACAGAAAGTTATTCCTGTTTCAACAACGGTAAATTTGTTTGAACTTTTGTATTCATCGTGGAAATGTCTTAATTTTATATTATTTTGAAGATATTGAGAGATTGATTTGTTTTATGAATCAGAGAAATGAGTAAATGTTGCAGACTTTTACGGGTACAGTTGTAGAAAGGGATCCATCTTCTGATAATAATCCAAGTACTGAATCACAATCAATTAAAACTTCACCTAAAAATGGTTCATCGCGACGCGTTTCGAAATTCAAAATGTCTCGTGCACAGTTTGATTAATTTCATCTATATGAGTGCAATATTCTGAACAAAAACTCTGTCTACAGGCTGAATTAATTTTTCGATCAAATTCCCTCTTAATTTTAATGCAAAATTCATATATATATATATATATAATTTTGATAAATAATTAAAAGATCATATATATATATACATACTACTGGAATTAATCAAGTAGTGTCAAAATTGATCTTTTAATTAATACATGGTATAATTTTGTGACTAGAATTTTCCAACAGTCATTTATACCTCCAAATTACATTCAATTTCATGAAATTGTAAGATGAATTAATTTGCTTGTTACGTTTGTTGCTTGACATTTTGTTACGCAAATAAATTGTACACGAAATTTTATACGTAGACTGTATACAGAAATGCTTAGATATCACAGTGAAAATGTAATCGTACATTAAACGTGCATTGGAAACAATAAATGAAATTTGACAAGAAAAAGTAATTTAAATGATGATGGAAGCTACTGAGTAGCATGTAAAAATTGTAGGAAAAGGAAAAAAAAGATTTTCTGTGGTATTCTGAGGATTTAAAGACAGTATGGCTGTGGCGTTTTATATGCAGAAAACTCCCTTGCTATCAATAAGATAATTTTGAGAATTTTACGCTTTTTTACTTAGTTGTGGTGTAATTTTCTATCTTGTTGAGACGATGTTCGACTTGCACGCATCTATTATGCAAATTTCCTTAGGTATTTTTAGCTTTTTTTAAACAAATGATTTATAGAGAAAATTAATAACTACTGCGTGCTTAGAAAAAGTTTAAATGAATGAAATATGTAGAAAGTTGATGGGATGATATGAGCAATATGTTAAAAGATTACATTTATAACTATGAAAGTTGTTAAAACTCTCAAATAGGAATACAACATGTAAGATTTGG
Organism: Thelazia callipaeda; assembly: GCA_900618365.1. Lineage (NCBI taxonomy): Eukaryota > Metazoa > Nematoda > Chromadorea > Rhabditida > Thelaziidae > Thelazia > Thelazia callipaeda. Next base: position 10,322 of record UYYF01000499.1, read on the forward strand.
TAAGTAAGGAATGTAAGTAAAGTATATTATATTAAGAATGATGAGGGAATATTTTTTACGGAAATATCATTTGCACTCTAGTAATGAAGTCAAACTTTGCACATATTTTTTTCAGACCGCGCGGATTATCACTTGAATAGTGTCTTTTACAGTATCACGTATACTGTCAAACTTGAGATCTTGAAAATGAGAAATTGACTGATGAAGAACAGAAAAGAATTACTGTAGATGAAATACATTAAAATTAATGTGAAAATATTAATAATTATGAATTAGCAAGAAGAACAGTAGGAAGATGATGAATCCGTGTCAAGTACTATACCTTTACTATCACCAAGTGGCATTCGAGTATACTCAACAGATTGTTGTATTCGTTGCATCACTAAATCCAACAAGCAGTCTACTGATTTTTCAACATTTGTTGCTGTACAAGCACTTGTTTCAAAGTACGGCAGTCTAAAACTACTATTTTATACGATTTTATTTATATTACATAGAAAATTATATAAGAAGAACTTCCAGAAGTAAATGAAAAAGTTGCGTATGTATCTGAAACAATTCTTATTTCAATTCACAAAACTTGTAAATTAACTTTTTTGCTTCTTTTATTAGCTACATTTAGTGTTTTTTTTAAAATCATTTCAGAATATCTTTCAGTTACTATTTTGAAATATGAAGTTCCAATGAATAGTGCAATGAGCATCTTAAAAAATTTATTATTATTATTAATTTACAGCGAAATATTATTTCTCAAACTTAATTTTATTGAGTAATAACAATAGCAAATGCCATGTTATCAATTAATGGATGTACTCATGTCAGTACAAAATTTTAACTATTTGGTTCGATATTTTAAAATGAAATATTCGAAATTAAAGTAGAAATTGTGAAAAAATGAAGAAGTAATCAAGTAAATATTAATTTTTTGAAAGTCTTCAAGTTTCTGAAGCATTAAACAAATACTACAACTGATTACTTCTTCAAATACTTGAACAAAGATTTTTGCTTGTAGTATGTATGAATACGAATACACGTTTTTAAATTTCCAAAAAAGTCCATTTAAAATCATAATTTTTATTGAAACTGGAGATACAACTAATTAAAACATCATTTGATAATTTGTAACGTTTCAAATATAACTTCCAAATAAATGTGATTTTACCATTTTTTTAGCCTTACTTTCTAAGCAAATAATGCAGAAACAAAAAAGTAACCCAAGCTGATCAGCCAACTGCTTGGCTCGTGCTGTACTAACTTGTCGACGATTTTCTAGATCAGATTTATTTCCACATATTATGATATCAGGTGTTTCACAGTAAGCATGTATCTTAATAAATTATGAAGCATGAAATTAAAAAAAATCATTGATTTTATTAAACTATATCTGTGTAAAGTACTGTCATTGCGCGATTTAATTTAACGTGTTTGAATTCACGTTTTTAAATTCTTAACTGCGATAACTAAATTAATTCAGTGAAAATCATCGACAAACTTTAAGTTGTGATAACCAGTCCCTGATGTTTAAAAATGACTGCTCATTGGTAATGTCAAATATTAGGATAAAACCCATAGCATCTCGAAAAAATGCTGTTGTGAGGCTGCGAAACCTGAAAACTTGATGATGTTTTAATGATAAAATTTAAAATGCGCTCTATCTGAAAGTGTTTGGAATCAATTTAAAATAACTCTACTCAAAACTGTTTTAAAAGAACTAAAAACAATACTTTTTTGCAAGAATATTTTGCTATTCAATTTGAGAAATAATTTTTTAAAATGCTTTTGAATCAATTTTGTTGTGTAATTCATGTACCAATAGGTGGATAATACATTAAAGTAATTGAATCATTAATCTGCAATCAGAAAAAGAACAAGTATAAAACAATAATTCATTGCAAAACGAATAACCTTTCTTGTCCAGCTGTGTCCCAAAGCTGTAATAAAATACGTTGGCCTCTACCACCAAAACCTCCACGGCCACTTTTATATACCTACAGAACATAATATTCACAGAATGCAGTCAATTATAAGGTTCTTATACAATGATATGTTTGGAAGCTAATAAATTTTCAAAGTAATAATTTTCTTTTTTGAAAGTATAAATTGAAATTTGAAAATTTTATAGCTAAATACGAAATATGTTATTGTTTATTTTGAGTGTATAAAAAATGGCTCTACCATAAAGGTAGAAATACCTGCAATATGATCTAAAATTATTGCAATTTGCTGCAAGCAGTGATAAGCATATACGAATAAAAATTAAACATTTACAAGAATATATCATAACAATTTGGATTAAATTTATAGCAAAAAATTGCAAGAATAAGATGAGTATTTTATATCGATGAAATGATAACGAAAGCAGCAAAGACTAACTTAACTTTGACCTTTTCAACAACATTCAATTATTACTTCTTATACAGTAATTAAAGCAGTTTTAAAACTCACAACTTTTTTCTCCTTGAAATCAATGCCAACAGTAGATATGAACTGTCCAGTAAATGTGTTATCCGTATATCGATGCTAAAAACATTAAGTTATGAAAAAACTGTGAATACTATTTTTATAATTTTAAAAAAGTCTCATTTATAAAAGTTTTCCTTACAACTTTGCAAATAATTCAAATATTTTGACTTAGTCGATGTCAAAAATAAACACTTACATATACATTATTAAAATAAGAGTGAATAAAAAACAAATTGAGAATTAAATTTGGCAAATTTAATCCAAAATGCTCTGATATAAGAATACATTTCTCATTTATAGTGAAAATGTCAGTTATATTTGAAATGAAATATACTACGATGGTGGTCGAAAATAGCTAAGATTGAGCAACTGACTTAGTAATTATATGAAATAATAATAGCTTATCAAGTATTAATCACCTAATGCCTGATAAACTATCATTTGTAACTAACTACAGACTTTCTACAACAGCAATTATTCTACATTAATTTATGCCTCACATAAACATAGAATACTACAATAATCTTAAACGATAAATATCGTATAAAAAAGAGCACAAATTTCAATTAAATAATTCAAAAATTATAAAGATAAATAGTGCAAATTAAGAAAAACTAATTCAAGCACAGACAGACAATACAAAAATATGAATTATCAACTTGGAAATGCATTATCAAAAATACATGAATTAAAATGAGTATATAGAAGAATAGAAATGAAAAAATATTTGCACTACGTCGATATCAACAAATAAGTAAACAAAACAACGAACCAAAAGTAAATCAAATATAATATACAATTCTATATATATATATATATATATATATATATATATATATATATAT